>JAUCMX010000027.1:15281587-15294087 GCA_033459395.1 Hemibagrus guttatus
ACCTTCATCAGTGGTTTGTGATCGATGGCCGCCGCGGCCCTGGTGGTAGAGCAGAGAGATATCTGGAGGTAGATGGAGAAACTTATATATTGTATATTGTTGATCTCAGAGTTTGCACTGTTCCTTACCCAGTGCATGCTGTATAGCTCATAATAGCTGTGTGGAGGACACTTTTATTCAGAAACATAATAAAAACATATTGTTTTTAAACAAGAAAGAGGAGCAGCGCATACAAGAAAGAGAAAAATCTATTAAATATTTAAGATCTGTCTCATTATTTGTTATTATATGGAAACTGTTCTGTACTTTAGGTGTGTATTGGTTTGTAATTAATCTGATTAAATATATACAAGTGAGATGAAATCTGACTGCACTGAAAGCATGCGTAAGGATCTGTGAGGGATGTGAATGGAGCAGTGCAGCGAACCGTCAGAGGGTCCTAATGCAATCCACGACCCTAATTCGATTCCGTATTTTTCCCTCGTCTCCAAGCTCCGGCGTAACCATACCCGGAGCCCATCTCTGAGAGAGAGAGAGAGAGAGAGAGAGAGAGAGAGAGAGAGAGAGAGAAATAGAGACGAGGGAGATAGAACAATGCAGTAATAGCGTAACAATCTCGTTAGCAGAATAGGTCTGGCGTGTGTGTTTGTTTTTGGTTTTTTTCACCCTCTTCATGTCATCCGTGCACAAACTTCAGGTCGTTTTTCCTGCCTCTGAAATGCGTAATTGCATTGGTGCTTCCCCCTTAAGGGCTTCTGTTACCGGATATAGAGGTGAAATTGTGTTGAGTTGAAGAGAAAGTACCATCTGGAAACATCAACAAGGAGAAATGGCTGGCGTTTCGATGTTGTTCACTACAGATGACCTTGTTGTACAGAGAATAAGTGGGGTGTTTTTTGTGTCCTAACAAGAAGAATCAAATCTCACTGAATCTGATGAGCCTCATTTATCAAGCTGTTAAGCTTTGAATTTATTTGTAAATCGTTTCTGGAAGCATTTCTAAAAATCCAATCCTCTGAACTGATTAGCGATGGGAAGTTCGGATCATTTTACCGACTCTTACGGATCTTTGAATCTCATTCAGCAAAATGAACGAATCTTTTTTCGAGTCATTTGGTTCATTTCAGCAGAATATAATTACGATGTTACGTGTTAACAGCCAATTACCTCGACATCGTCTACTTACGCAAACGGCGATCACGTTTAGAATAAGACAAAAACTATAAATCAACCAAGGCCAAGTCAAGTTAGTTTACCTCACCTCCTGTCCGAGTCTTTCCTTCTTTTGTCACGTCACATTCTCGTAGGCTGAAACCAGGCAGTTTGTACCAGAAAAAGAGATAACTTCATCTCCCGTGCCTTCGGCTTCGAGTCGTTCGTTCATCACGTGACAGTCTCGTAGGCTTCGGCTATGCGGTGTGTGGCGGAAACAGAAATGATTAGTTCATCTCCCGAGTCTTCGTGTCCGAGTCGTTCGTTCTTTTGTTACGTGACCACTTCCTGGATATCTTACAGTCAGTAATACTAATGTAATGTTGTATAATATTTAGGGATTATCATAAAATTAAGAAAAAACATGTGTAATGAACATTTTCTGAAAAATTCAAAAGTTCTGTTCTTGTTCCGGTCAGTCTCGTTTTATTGTTCAATATTAAATCATGGGAAAATATGAAATATTAGGAAATATTAGTTAATTAATTTGCCTTTTCTCTGCCTTTGACTGTCTGCAAACAAATACTACTTGGGACACTTGGGAGTATTATTATTAGTGTTATTGATTGTAAGATACTGATACAGGAAGTGGTCACGTGATGAACGATTGAACAACTCAGGCCCGAAGACTCGGGAGATGAACGAATCATTTCTGTTTCCACCACAGACCGCATAGCCGAAGCGTATGAGGCTGTCACGTGATGAACGAACGACTCGGGAGATGAACTAATCAAGTTAACCATACAGAACTTGCAGGATGTCGCGCATACACAGTCAATACAATATGAACGAATCGCTCTCTGAGACGACTCGTTGTTCCCGAGTCATATTAAGGATTCGTTCGAAATGAATGAATCGTTCATGACCACTACAACTGATTATTCAATTCAATTCAATGCAATTTTATTTGTATAGCGCTTTTAACAAAGAGCATTGTCTCAAAGCAGCTTTACAGAACATAAGAAACAATAAACATACAAACAAACAGTCCCAGATGTTAGACAAAATTTTCCCTAGTGAGCGAGCCTCAGGTGACTCAGGCGACTGTGGCAAGGAAAAACTCCCTCAGATGGAATTAGGAAGAAACCTTGAGAGGAACCAGACTCAAAAGGGAAGCCATCCTCATCTGGGTGACACCGGAGAGTGTGATATGAACAATGTCCTTTCTGCATTAGTTGTGTGATGCAGATACAGCATGTGTAGAACGTTATGTGTAAATTAATTAGGAATTTATTATGTATTTTCTTCGAATCATACAAATAGCTACAATAATAAGTCATTACGTCATAACGGCGTCAGCGTCAGCATGCTGCAATTGCTGGATGATTTAGCATGTTATGCTAAGGAGGCGGTCTTTCACTATTTATTCACTTCGTTTTGCCGCAGCTGTTTTTGCCTTTTATGGAATTTTATAGGCGTGGCTACATGTAAACCTTGAAAGTGCTCAGCAGTTTAAGGTCGATTGCTATTTAACAGCTGGATTAGCTAATTAGATACAGAAGTATAAAGAAAATCATTGATAGTGTTTGCGAAAAATTTGGATTTATTCATTTTGTTTGTTCAGTATGACCTACGAAACAAAAACGCACATCTTTATGAAACAAATTGACAAACGTAACGTCTACGCACTGTGCTGTATAGTTTAATCTTTTGTGTTAATGTTCCACAATCTTACATGTAAGCATAAACGGATAAAAAGTACTCGTTAATAAATAAAAAATCGGCTTTTAATTGTTTCAAGCTGTTGAATATTCTTCTATAACATCACTGTAACACACGCACACACACTTACATATTGCTTTCTACACCGTATTTCTCAATTATCCTTTCACAACCTTAAAGACACGCCCACTTTTTCATTCCATTGCACATGCACCTTGCCGCAGGTTATTATGGGATGTTGACTATATGGAAACATGGAGTTTTTTCACCGTTTGAGTTTGTTGTTTAGTCGGAAAGAAGAAGATTGCTCTCTGTAAGGAGGAATGACAGGTTGCGTCAGGGATTATAGCGGCTTTTTGGAGTTGTTTGGACAGTAAATCTGAGTCTGGAATGTTGCAACCTGCCCTGAGATCGTTGTGGCTTCGTATTTCAAAAAGTGCTCTCGTCCGACCTCCTGCCAGACTCTTCCATTTTGTTCACCATGTTTCTGTGCAAAGCTAAAGATGATGCGTTATACCCACTTTTAATGATGTATGAAGCCTGTTGGAGTTTGAGCTTCATCGTCTTTCAGGGATTATTTCGGTCCATCTCTGCCTGAGCTCTATCATTTGTGTCCTCTCACTCTGAGCCACAAGCACAATGCACCACACCAGCATGCTAGCAAGCGGTCAGGCTATTTTAGCACGAACCCACCCAGGAGCCTATCTAACCCAGATTCAAGACAGATAAGCTGTGAACAAGGGAGAGGATAGAGAGAGAGAGAGAGAGAGAGAGAGAGATCGACGAGGAACGGGAATCAGAACGCTTTGTGTCCTGAACTCCGTGTGGACTGCAGACATGGGGAATTTGTCGGACAGAGCGGCGAGCAGGAAGAGGTTTCTCAGATCAGGAGACTCTCTGCATAAACATCTGCTCTCGGATTATGCTGATGTGAGTTCATTTAGCTTTCAGACGCTCCAGAGAGAGAGAGAGAGAGAGAGAGAGAGAGAGAGAGAGAGAGAGAGAGAGAGAGAGAGCTTCAGTTTAAAGTGTGAAATGTTAGATTAAGTTCAGATGGAGTCTGTGTGTTTATGCTGCATTACCATTATAAACAGGTCCAGCACATCAGTGCCACTCTCACCTTCATCATCATCATCATCATCATCATCATCTATATCACCTTCTTCTTTTTGTTCTACTACTTCACCTTTTTCTTCACCACCACCACTACCATCATCATCATCATCATCGTTGTTGTCGTCATCATCATCATCGTCATCATCCTCATCCTCATCATCATCATCATCATCACCATCATCATCATCATCGTTGTTGTCGTCATCAGCATCATCATCATCATTATCATCATCATCATCCTCATCATCATCATTGTCACTGTCTGCTTCTTGTTCTATTTCTTCATCTTTTTCTTTACTACCATCATCATCATCATCATCATCATCGCCTTATTCTTCTTGTTCTACTTCTTCTCCACCACCACCACCACTACCATCATCGTCATCATCATCGTCATCATCCTCATCCTCATCCTCATCATCATTGTCACTGTCAGCTTCTTGTTCTGTTTCTTCATCTTTTCCGTCACCATCATCATCATCATCATCGTCATTGTCATCATTGTCGTCGTTGTCATCGTTGTTGACTTCGTCATCATCATCATCATCAATACCCCCTCCTTTTTCTTCTTTTTCTTTTTCCTCACCACCACCACCATCATCATAATTATTACCCTCTTTTTTTTTATTCTACTACTTTATCATATTCACCACCACCACCATAATCTTCATGATCATAATTATTTTCTTCTGCTTCTTTCTCTTCTTCCTCCTCCTCTGCTTTTCTTTTTCTTCCTCTTTTCCTCCTCCACCAGTGATCTTCTTTATCTTCTCCACCACCACTACCACCACTGTCAACTGTTCAACAACCTCATAACTTTCATCAGTGTCTCTTTTATCATCATCATCATCATCATCATCATCATCAGTTACTCCAATCTTCTCCAACTGCACCACAACATTCACCATTTTCATAATCTTCATCTTCATACTACCATTTCTTTCATCATCATCATCATCATCATCATCATCATCATCATCATACACTCTACAACCCCCTTCATCTTCATTACCATCATTAGCATCCACATCAGCATTATCATGTTCTCCAAACCATCTCCATTACCTTCATCTCTGTCACCATCACCATCATCATCATCATCATCATCACCATCATGATTATTGCCATCGTAATCATAATCATTATAATGATTATCATCTCACGGTAATCAGCATCAGCATGATCATCATTATAACCATCATCACGCTTCACCACTAACTGTAATCATGGATGACACGAACGACATCACATCCTGTCGTCTCTCCAGTGGCTTGATCGAGACCAGAAAACCTTTTAAATGGAGACCAAAGTGACGAGCATCATTATCAAGTTCTCTCACAGTGAAATTCGGAGAAAGTGTCTCTGGTGGCCGTCTCTCATCCTGTGACAGACCGCACACCTTTAGCATAAAACCGCCCGCTTCCTCTTACTGGCGGCGTGGTGAAGGAGCCATAACACACAACAATAAGATACAAAAGCACTCGTAAGACAGATCTGAAACATAACACTCAAACCATTGGGGCTTAGGCGATAACAGGATTTCACAGAAGGTGAACTCGATGAAGCTCTTTTATCCTTAGCTGAATGAAAAGCTGGAAAATGTGAAATGTGCGGCGGAGAGAATGCACGCTGATGACTCGATGTTAGACGAGATGCACAATTTCAGAGCACTTCACGTAGGAGGTGATAATGGAAGCTATCCCACCTGGCACCACTGCTAATAGGAGTATTGTAGTCTGTTGATTCAGGGTGTCAGTCTGGTCATTTGGAAATGATATAGCACTGAGTAGAGCTGTTGTACAGAAATTGGCATCAGGATTCTACAATGTCTAGGCTAACGCTGGCTTCTGGTTTTGGATCATTTCCTTTAGGGGGTGATGGCTGGTGGTGATCTAACATCTAACAATAGCTATCACTAGTTTTTTATCATGGACTATACTAGTTACGTAGACATTCCAGAGGCACTAATGATCCGTGCTACTTTCTTCTCAGCTGTATTTTTCTTCCAAATGTCTATAGACACATTAACTCTTTTATTCTCACAGGCCGAAAAATGGATTTGTGACCGTTTTTGTTTGTGTCCATTGAATTTCTGCACATCGTGTCATTTGTCACTCCAGAGTGGTGGTTAATATGAAGTTCACATGAAATGTAGACAATGAGGACTTCTGTTTTTTTTTCAACTCTTCTGGGAAGGCTTTGCACAAGGTTTAGGAGTGTGTTCATGGGAATCTTTGACCATTCCTCTAGAAGCGCATTTGTGAGGTCAGGCACTGATATTGTCTCCATTCTAGGTGTTGGGTGCTGGCCAGTCAAGTTCCTCCACACCAAACTTGCTCATCCATGTCTTTATGGACCTTGCTTTGTGCACCGGTGCGCAGTCATGCTGGAACAGGAAGGGGTCATCCCCAAACTGTTGGGATCCCACAAAGTGGGGAGCATAAAATTGTCTAAAATGTCTTGGTATGCTGAAGCATTAAGAGTTCATTAAGAATGATTTGTAGGGGTGCCCCAAAACTTTTGCCAATATAGTGTATAATAATTCATTTGTTTGCACTGATCAAATTTTACAATAAGTCACCAGTTTACTGGTAAAAATGTTTAAGAGAGGCCATTAAACTGGAATAAGATGAAACCGAGGTCACATAGCCAAGACGGAACGATGCTGTAGATCTGAACCCGAGACCTTTGCTATTCTTTAGATCTCATATCTAATGACATCCACTCTACATTCATCCTGACGACTTGTAGGTGATGAGAGTGTCCTATTATACTGGCTCTAAAGCCTCTAGAAGCCATCAGGGCATTTCTAGTTGAACTAAGAGGAATGGATTGGACTGGGCATGTTTCAACAAGAGGCATGCCCCACAGATCTCTTAATCTCCTCTGCTGAGAAAAAGGCGGCAGTGCAATATTCATTTGGCAGGGCCTCGGTGAAAGCATGTAAATCACGGTATTAAACGGTAAACCCTCCGATTATCTCACACCGTGGGAGATTATCAGATTGACAGCACCATTTTATCATTAGGATAATCTTGTCTTGGTTTGAGCGATCCATCACCCCAGGTTGGTTCAAAAGGGAACGATGGTGTTTGTTTTTTTAAAAACCTGTAGAGATACTGAGTTTCCTGTGCTTACATGTTGCGAAATGCTTCTAATTCTTCCACTGCAACAGATGCCTGACTTAGTGACTGACATAATGCTCTAAAAATTGCAGCGCAGATTCCTTTGCAAATATAGCATGGTTTTTTTTTCCCTCTGCTGTAATCCAGGAGTTGTGTAAGAGCCTCACTTCAGTTCGAATTATCTCTAATGCCTTTAGGTCACAACAGTGTCATGTCACATGAATGTACTTTGGTATTTTGGAATAGCTTCCGCTAGCAAATCAGCCGAGGGGCACTTTGTTCCTTGCTTTTGGACTTCTGCTTGTCTGTGCACTCGTCTTTGAATCAGAAGAGTGCAACATTAGTGCTGGCTTTTGCCCATCTATTACATAATACATCTCTAGACCAGTGTGGCAGTGCTGATTTAAGTGCTTCAGTCCACCCTGAAGTGTTTGTAAAATAGGACCCAGGCCCCCTGATTAACCAGACCAAATCAAAACTGACTTGATGCACTAGTTTGAAGATCACACGCTAGAGCGACCTTGTTTCTAAATGAGTGGCTACCTTAGAGACCAGAAGCTTGAGAATTTATTTCGAAATTAAGAGCCGCTGGAGACTGAGGTCAGCTATTTCCAATCTTAATGAACTTGAGATCTGGCATTTGCTGCTACAAATCCCTGAACAGTGCACAGGGATTGTGCTTGCATGGAATATTGACCTTGTACAAGAGACACATAGAGATTAAGTGCACCACTGACACTGATACCAGGATACACCTGGGGAAGAAAACGATCAGCAGTCGATCCTTTCTTTTGTTTCTTCTGCAGAATTCATCTTTACACAGTCTGTAAAGGATGTCCGAGCAGGCTTGCCCTGAGTAGAAATGATTCAGTCAGATCTGTAGTAGTCAGGTCTGGTACACCAAGCGCAATCCAGATATGCTAGCAGGGCATGGGAAAACCGTTGATTCTTAGCCTTTAGCGACTCTGTTTCTTGATGTGACCTTTGACCCTTCATCCTTATCCTGTGCCTAGGGCAAGTTCTTACAGAGCTCCCAGACAACACGTGGCCTGTGAAAGAACAGGCTGTTTTGTAGATTTAGAAAGATCAAAATATGCACTTCTTCAACCCTCTTGGTCAGTTTTAGACCAGTAGCAAAAGGCAGGAACCTTTGGAACCTTTGAGGACTATTTTTTCTAAGATTTCTGGTGAAGACCCTAAGCAGGTTAAGAAGACTTATAACTTTTAAACATTTTCCATTTAGACAGGATTTAAAGATGAATGTTTTTTAAGAAGTAAGCATCCCTGAATCTACGTGAATAACACTCTAAAAAGATTTTCTTAAATAAGGTCTTTGTCTATAGTCTTAGAAAGAAATGAATCAAGGAATTTAGAGTCTAATGGTTTTTTGTTTACCAGACAACCCTTCTCCGAAGAAACGATTCCGAAAATATTCTTTAGAAGAAGAGGAAGCCGGGGTCAGAGCACTGGGTCAGCCATGATATACTGCCCCTGAAATAGAGATGGTTAATTGCCTTATTTCATGGGTCCAACACTGGTGGATTTGCAGTACTGGAGCCCTGACCTTTAATCAGCAACCCAGACCATTTGAGCCACCACTTTCTAGGGAATTCTCGAACAAATCCCTGAGGAACCTTTTTCTAAGACTGACTTTAGGCAGGTTAAGGCCTGCTCTGTTTTAGAGAAGGTTGCACGTTGTACCACTCCAGGAAACAAGGAAGCAAGGACCCTATGACTGTCTATGAAGCTTTAGATATGTCTCTGCATTTCAGTGCTGTCTTTAAAAATAAAGGAAAGGTAGTTACAAATTGTCTGGAAGTAGGCATGTACTCTTCACACTCCTGAGGCAGTTTGGAGAAGGAACTTCTCTTCTTCTTGTGGTGTTCATGCACCACTCTGTGCAAGGGAAGTGATGTCAGTGCGTGGAGCATCTACGACTATGTTTGTCTCTTGTTTATACGCAGTAGAAATAAATAAACACGCTTCCTCCTCTCTGTCTGCAGAGAGAAACACTTCGGTAAGCGGCGGAGGCGTGTGCAGGACTTGCGCTTTGGTTTATTTATGTCAGCCTAAAAGTCTGCCATGCTTGGCAGACTTGATAAGTCACACGTTTGCACGAATAAGGATATGTTTCTGAGAAATGACGTGAGTAGACGTGATGGGAATGCTTTGAGAAAACATCAAACGTATTCTCGGGTCACGGGGAGCCTGTGCCTATCTCAGGCGTCATTGGACATCAAGGCTAACCCGATAACATTGTGGTATATTTAACTCTAGGTTGTCTTTGTCATTTGTTAAGTAAATTGTGTTAAGAAAAATCTACAGATCCAATCATCCAAGACGTGGTGTTGGACGGGTCCAGCTCCTCCCACGTGGGTGGAGTCGAGCCGAAGGTCCAGGGGGTGGAGACAAGCCCTTAAGTATGTTGTTCGGTCTTGTAGAGCATCTTGTAAGTTAAGGTTAGAGTTATAGGCGGAGCCGGATCAAGCGCCGCCCACTGGACCTTTGGGTCTGCAACAAGAATTCATCTCAGTGAATTTTCCTAAATGTTTTGCTGATTATTTCAGATAACTATTAATCCTGTAATCCTTTCATCTGGTCATAAAGTAAGCTGCATTAGAAATGATTTGGTTTTGTAAAACTTTTTTAAAACAAGTACTTTAAAACATTGGGCATCTCTGGGCAGCCTTGCAGTAAAAAAAATCTGATTTAAATCAGATTTAGTTACTGCGTGTGTGCAAAACTTTTGGCACCCCTTTACTACAAATATGTATATTTTTAAATTACTTTTTAAAATTTTTGACATTTTTTTAAAACAAACAAACAAAATAAGAACATGTATGAAAGGCTTGTACCCCATTTATATTCAAAATAAATACATAAAAATCTAAAAAAATTGGCTGTTTTTATATAAAGCATAACGTGAGTAAACTGTAATGATGCATTTAGAATCATGTTTTTGTCATATTTTGAGCCAACATGGCGGCCTCGACAACACAGCTTCCCTCTGAAGACTTTTAATCAACATTTCAACAATAACTGTAATTTATTCAATTAACTTCTGAGAGCAGACTGTTTTGAGACGTGTTGGGACGCCTTAGGACGTATATTGGGAATACGTTTTTCCAGGTTTAATGCATGTATTTACGGTTTATTCCGAATTTCCAAATCGATATTTCAATAGAGCAACATATTGTTCTGTAAACACAACCAGTGAAAAATATCACCTCAGCTGTTTGCACCATCGGTTATTGCTGACGGCTGGATGTGTTTGTGAACTGACTGAAAAAAAAAGGATGTCAGTGTGCTTCCTGGTTTCTCTTTAAAATAAAAAGCTGGGAAAAAAATGACTCCAGGTGATGGAAGGACTGTATATAGCTGAATATATATGACTGAAACAGCAGGTACTGTGTTTCATGGATGTTCCACGACATTAAACATAGCCATCCAAATGTTGTCATTTAATAAAAAAAAATTAATGATTGGAAATTAAAAATAAAAGTTGCTTTATTGATTTTTTAGTCATTTAATAAAAACATTTTATAAATGAAGTGATTGGAAAGTTGAAAAAAAAGAAAGTTGCTTATTGATTTTTTTAGTAATTTAATAAAAAAATAAAAAATGAATGACTGGAAAATTAAAAAAAAAGAAAGTTGCCTTATTGGATTTTATAGTCATTTAATAAAAAAAATAAAATAATGATTGGAAAATGGAAAAAAAGTTTCCTTATTGATTTTTTTAGTCATTTAATAAAAAAATAAAAATATTAATGATTGGAAAATTGAAAAAAAATTTGCCTTATTGATTTTTTTTAGTCATTTAATAAAAATAAAAAAAATTCTAATTTAAAAAAAAATCAAGTTGCCTTATTGATATTTTTAGTCATTTAATACAAAAATTAATGATTGGAAAATTAAAAAAAAGAAAGTTGCCATATTTATTTTTTTGTCATTTAATAAAAAAAGTTAAAAATTAATGATTGGAAAAGAAGAAAAAAAGAAAAAAAAAGAAAGTTGCCTTATTGATTTTTTTTGTCATTTAATAAAAAAAAAATTAATTCATGATTTGAAAATGTACAAAAATAATTAAAAAAAGAAAGTTGCCTTATTGATTTTTTTAGCCATGTTTCCGTACAAACAGACTTTAAAATACATAAAGCATGAAAGTTACATGGGAAGATGTTCTACGTCTCTCTGGGTCATTACAGTACAGGGTTTACTCTTCAGGCTCCAGAAACAGATTTCATACTCCTATATTAAGTTAAAAAGACAGATCGACTCGTAAGACTTGTATTGATTACAAGGCCTGTCGCTAAGACAAGCGCATTTCATCATCCCTTTACAGATACTGGTCTAACAAACGGCTTCGGACCCGCCCTTGTTTGGTGCTTTCTCTCTGTTCCTTGATAACTCTTGACGTTTTGTCGTCAGCAGCTAGAGAGCACAAATAACTCACGCCGTAGTGGACGCTCAGGACATCGGAAACTAGGATGAGATAAAAAAGATTGATTGAGGATTGATTCGTTTTCAGCCAGCCGGAGTTAGAGCTTCATTACATGGTGTAATAGTCTCGTCTCGTGGCGCCCTTGTGTTTTTATGGGTAGATAATTAGTTTTGATTTTATTTTCGGATTTGATGGCTTCATTTCAGAAGAACAAAGAGAACTGTCTATAGGAATAGATATTTAATATTTTGTTTGAATTCCTAGCTGGTGCAAGATGCTTAGCTGCCTTAGCTTAGTCTTCCTGGTTCCTTGCAGTATTTATAGTGCAGCTGCGGCTATAACTGGACATTAACGTCACTGGTCACTGGACTACTGGTCTTCCTGGTTCCTTGCTTCTTAGCATGTATAATCCTTGTCATGCTAGTGATCACCTGTCTATATGCTCCTTCTCAGCAGGATTACTAGGCGTTTAGATTTTTCTTTGCTTAGTCACAATATTGATTGCCTTGCAGCTCTTTGTGAGCTTTCCTGTTTTACATAATTAATGTCGACTGCAGTGTTTTGTCTATTCTTTATAGTGTTCATGTTGATTTCACCCTTGAGCCTTATGATTATACTGTGAGAGGTCCCTGAAAGCCTTTGCTGTGCTGGTTTAGTCAGCAATTTAATTAATATTTCCCCAAAAAACAAACCAACAAACAAACAAACAAAAAAAAAACATAAAAGATGCAAGCTAATCTATTAAACCTGAATAGGCGGCCTGTACCTGAGTGTTTATTATTGAATTAATATTCATTGTTACATTTTGTCCTATTTTTCAGTCGAAATCTTTTGCCTCGTGATGTTAGCTAGCCTTTATGCTCGTTAGAATTGTCATACGATCATAGACTTATAGATTTTACTTCATATTAATGAACTACAGTGACAGAAAGTGAAACCACA
>JAUCMX010000027.1:15299087-15301587 GCA_033459395.1 Hemibagrus guttatus
AATGTACGTGACAGTGTGTGTATGAAACAGTTTGTGTGTGTGTGTGTGTGTGTGTGCGTTTAAATGGTGTATGTCACAGTGTATGTATGAGACGGTGTGTGTCTGTGTATGTGACAATGTTTGTGTGTGTTTGAGACAATGTATGTGACAGTGTGTGTGATGGTGTGTGTGTGTGTGTGTGTGTGTGTGTGTGTGTGTATGAGATGGTGTGTGTATGTGACAGTGTGTGTGTGTGTATATATAACAGTGTGTGTGTGTGTGTATGTGTGTGTGTGTGTGTGTGTTTTAAGCCCCAAGCGAAGCCACTAGCTAGGTAGAATGAGAGAGCACTGGTGTACGTGTTAAGGGAAAACGTGTGATAGTCACGTGATTTTCAGCGTTTCTGATTGGTCACTGGTCTGATGTGTGTGTTGGAATAAAATATCTGTTTTTGTATTTAATTAGAAGTGGGCATGGAATATGACCCAAATGTTTTTTTTGGAATCCGTTACTACTGTACGTTTGGGCCAAATAAACAAAAAACAAACAAAAAATGAACAGATAAACAAACAAAAACAAAGATAGTTTAATTATTGTGATAATATTCAGTTGTTATTGTTTTACAGTTTATTTATTTATTCATTTATTTATTTAGCATTTATTATTTTTAGTAATATAACCAAGGGTTAGGGGTTAGGGGTTAGGGTTAGGGGTTAGGGGGTTTGGGGTTAGGTTAGGGGTTAGGTTAGGGGGTTTGGGGGTTTGGGTTAGGGGTTAGGTTAGGGGGTTTGGGGGGTTTGGGTTAGGGGTTAGGGTTAGGGGTAGGGTTAGGGTTAGGGTTAGGGTTAGGGGTTTGGGAGGGGCAGGGAGGGTTTGGGTTAGGGTTAGGGGGAGGGTTAGGGGGAGGGTTAGGGTTAGGGTTAGGGTTAGGGTCAGGGTTAGGGTTAGGGGGGAGGGTTAGGGGGTTTGGTTAGGGGGAGGGTTAGGGTTAGGTTAGGGGTTAGGGGTTTGGGTCAGGGTTAGGGTTAGGGTTAGGGTTAGGGGGTTTGGATTAGGGGTCAGGGTTAGGGTTAGGATTAGGGGGTTTGGGTTAGGGTCAGGGTTAGGGGTTTGGGTTAGGAGTTAGGGTTAGGTTTGGGGGTTTGGGTTAGGGTCAGACACGCTTGCAGTCGGATGCACTCACAGACGTACTTGCAGCCAGACACATTCGCAGTCGAACACACTTGCAGTCAGACGCACTCACAGACGTACTTGCAGTCAGACACACTCGCAGTCAGACACACTGGCAGTCGGACACACTCGCAGACGTACTTGCAGTCAGACGTGCTTGCAGTCGGACACACTCGTAATCAGACACACTGGGAGTCGGACACACTGGCAGTCGGATGCACTCACAGACGCACTCACAGTCAGACACACTCGCAGTCGGACACACTCGCAGTCAGACGCGCTTGCAGTCAGATGCACTCACAGGTACACTCGCAGTCAGACACACTTGCAGTCAGACGCGCTTTCAGTTGAACACACTCGCAGTCGTATGCACTCACAGTCAGACACACTCACAGTCAGAAGTGCTTGCAGTCGGACACACTTGCAGTTGGATGCACTCACAGACGCACTCGGACACACTCGCAGTCAGACACGCTTGCATTCGGACACACTTACAGTTGGACACACTTGCAGTTGGATGCACTCACAGGCACACTCGCAGTCAGATGTGCTTGCAGTCGGTCACACTCGCAGTCGGAGACTCTTTCAGTCGGACACACTCACAGTCGGACACACTCGCAGTCGGACACACTCGCAGTCGTATGCATTCACAGTCAGACGCGCTTGCAGTCTGACACACTGGGGTTAAACACAGATGTTTATTAGTGTGTGCTGGGGTCAAACACAGACGTCTGGAACCACACTGCTGGACTTCTCTCTCGGCTCTCTGCAGCGTCCAGTGCTACATGATGTCACTGCTCTGATTCTGCTCACGAGCTGGTGGTGAATCCCGTGCTGAGACGAGAGACACTGACGCTTCTGTCTCGCTTCACCTCCTGTGTTTCCTCAGTGGGAGAGAATCTCCTCTCTCTCTCTCTCTCTCTCTCTCTCTCTCTCTCTCTCTCTCCTCTCTTCACTAAACACCTGACTCATCAGCCTGACTCCATCTCTCCCCTCCTGAGACACTGAATCTCTCTCTCTCTCTCTCTCTCTCTCTCTCGCTCTCTCTCTCTCTCTCTCTCTCTCTGTCTGTCTGCCTGTCTGTCTGTCTCTCTTGTTCTCTGTCTCTTTCTTTCTCTCTCTTTTTCTCTGTCTGTCTACCTGTCTGTCTGTCTGTCTGTCTGTCTGTCTGTCTGTCTCTCCCTCTTTTTCTCTGTCTATCTGTCTGCCTGTCCCTCTCTCTATGTTTCTGTCTCTCTTGCTCTCTCTTCTTTTTCTATGTCTGTCTGTCTCTTTCTGTCTCTTTGTTTTTCTTATCCATTTATCTGTCTATCTATCTGTCTCTTTCTTTTTCTCTCTCTCTCTCTCGGAT
>JAUCMX010000027.1:15306587-15311587 GCA_033459395.1 Hemibagrus guttatus
AAGCCTCTGATTTGCATCTGATATTACAGAAAATGAATCATCACCTTCTGAACAATCGGATTTGAGAATTCTGTCATCCGTCTATCCGTCCATTTTCTGTAGCACACACACACACACATTAGATCACGGGGAAAACCTGGAAAACATGAAGCCGATCCCAGGGGACACAGTTATCACACACACACACACTAGCGACGATTTAGAGACACCAGTCAACTTACTAGAAGAGGAGACTAGGGAACCCAGAGGAAACCCCACCTGCCCTTCCTGAAGCACTTGTGCAAACTCCGCCCACACAGGGTGGAGACAGGAATCAAACCCCTAACCCTGGAGGCATGAGGCAAGCTAGCATCTGCTACCTGAACCTGACGTATGATATTCGGTGTAGTAATTTAGGAAGGTCTAAGCCACAAACACCAATAAACACACACACACACACACACACACACACACACACACACACACACACACAGCATTATTCTTCTGGCAGTTTGCCTGCATGTTCCATACACACTCCACTATCCAAACACCTCCTTCTGGATGGTAAGAAGTCGACTTGGCACAGCTAGCGGAAAACCCAAATTTATCCAGCTGCATAAAGCCATCCTTCACTGACTTTTCGCAACAGCTGGACCGTGTTTTCTCAGCTGAAAATGTGACAACACGCACAAAAACTCGGCATATAAGTTACAGCTCCGGAACCGGGAGCGCTGGGATGAGCGTTCTGCTCTTCAGGCTGTGTTTGGGTTAAACAGCTGAGATTATTCTCCAGCGCAGAATCAGGCACATGGGAAAGTTTCACAGCTTGTAACAAAACCTCCTGTGTGTTAGGAACACACTGTGTCGATTCTTCGCGTTACTAAAAGCGAGCGCTCGCTCCGTTCCAGCGTGGCTTTATTTATAAATCTCTCTCTGTAAATGTCTACGAGTCAGCGCCTGATACAGAGCGTCAACCTCACACCGGATAGAAATAGTCGCTAAGGACGTGCCAGTGTGAGTGACTCTTGCAGAGCGACACGTGGTGTGTGTGTGTGTGTGTGTGTGTGAAGTCAGAATATGGCTAGTTTAAGAGCCTTGTGAGTGAACGACGGTTTAAAAGTTGCTGTAACTTGTTTTATGGACATTCCAACATTAAATGTAACCGTAAATGGATAAAAAGTAATGGAAAAAATACTGCAATGAACCTGAATTCAAAACTTCAGGATGTGCTGTTGTAGAAAAACAATCAATTCAGAAGCTTGATTATTTTCCTATAGCAAGTGTTTAACTCATTAGTCATGGCCCCGCCCCTTTTGCTGCGAAAAGTGACTACGATTCCTGATTACAAAAAACCTTCAGTATTTTATTGACTTTTTTTAAACAAAAAATTTCTAATATTTGAATTAGACAAAATTAGATTTTAATCAGACAAAAGATGAAATTTTTGACATTATTTAACAAGTTTTGTAAACAGTTTTTTTGTTTCTCTATATTAACCTCAGGGAAGGAAAAGAAAATGGAGAGAGATTGAAAAAGAAAAAAGGTTTAAAGCTTTGAGTGTTGGAATTGCAAAATAATTTTTTTTATATTGTTACAGAAAATAGAAAACTCTCAGTTCTTAAAATTCTCAGAAAATTCAAAAAAAAAATTTACGTTATTTAAAAGGAACATTTTTACATTTTCATGTATACATAAAAAAATTATATTTAATTCAGATATAAAATTATTATTAAATTATTATTATTAAATTAAATGACATATTAAGCATAAATACATTGATATTTATATTTTTGTTATCATTTATGTGCTGAATTTATACATTTCTATAAAGCTGAAATGTTATTGTTTATTATTTATGTTATGTTTGTTATGAATTGTTTAGATAGGGTCTAGAATTTAGATATAAATAATTATTAAACTATTATTATTAAATTACGTATTAAACAGAAATAAATTAATATTTATATTTTTTATCATTTACGTGCTGAATTTATACATTTCTAAAAAGCTGAAATTTTATTGTTTATTATGTATTGTTTATGTTTTCTTAATTTATACTTTTTTTTTTTGTTAAAAGTGACATACATATAAAAATGAATTGAAAAAAAAAAATCATTATATGGTTTATAGGTACACTGGGGAAAAAAACAGACCAAATTTACATATTTTTTTAGTTCAGAACTAAAAATAATTACTGTATTTTTTTTATTTAAAAAAATGTATAATTGATTAAAGAATTAATTTATTAAATAACTGATGTATAATAATTAACGTTATTTTTTTATACAATTGTTTTCAGTGTAAATCTTTGTGTTCATTCTTTCCACGAGTCCAGTGACTTGTCGTACTAACAAAATCTCCGATTTTTAGCACACAGAAATGATCAAACCAATCAGATTACAGCGTGAAGATCCTGAAGCTTGTGGCCTGAAAGGTGTGTAAAGGCCACGGTGTGTCATGGGAAGTGGGTGGAGCCTCTGAAGGCGGAGCTCCTCGTGGTGAAAGCAGAGGATCTGCGCCTGAACCTGTAGAAGTGTGTTAACATTTTGCGTATGTCATCGATCCTCTCTCCTCATGCTTTAAACGTCAGAGCTGTCACTTTGATGGATCATGTGATCACGCCATGAATCTGTTTGTGTTATTAATAACGGCGGTGCGGCGCGTGGAGGTAGCCGTGTGATGATGATGTAATGCTCGCACGCCACATTTCTCCTTTCCTCTTCGTCTACTTCTCGTCCCTTGACGGCGTGATGTGTTTAACACTACATTAGGGGTTATTAAAGTGTCAGAGAGAGACTGATGGAGAAGCCGAGTGTGTGTTTTATAAATAATCCTTAAGCGCTAGATGACAGATGGCCATTTTCACCCAGAGCTTCATTCTGTTCTGTGCTAATGTCTTTAATACCTTTATTTATTTATCAACTTCATCAGCGTAGTGAACGGCGACCAATCAGGGTGCTGTGATGACAGTGACAGACATTTAACACACACACACACACACACACACACACACACACACACACACACACACACACACAGAGGCAAAAACACTGTGTTAAAGAGAGACTTGTGTGTGTGTGAGAGAGAGGTGAGAGTACATGATGCTTTACATGCACTCCTGAGAGTTTCTCTGTCTGTCCCTCATGTCTGTCTGTCTGTCTGTTTCTTTTGTCTGTCTATGTCTCTCTGTCTGTCTATCTCTCTCATGTCTGTCTGTGTCTTATATCTGTCTCTAATTTCTGTCTGTCTGTCTGTTTCTTATGTCTGTTTATGTCTCTCTGTCTGTCTGTATCTCTCTGTCAGTCTATCTCTCATGTCTGTCTGTCTTATATCTGTCTCTCTGTCTGTCTCTCATTTCTGTCTGTCTGTCTCTTATGTCTGTATGTCTCTTTCATGTCTGTCTCTCTGTCTCTTATGTCTGTCTATAGCTCTCTCTGTCTGTCTCTCTCTCTCTCTCATGTCTGTCTGTTTGTGTCTCTCTCTCTCTCTTTCATGCCTGTCTGTCTGTTTAGTTTAAATTATTTAAAGTTAAATTCACCCTTTCTTTCTTTTTTTCTTTCTTTCTTTCTTTCTTTCTTTCTTTCTTTCTTCCTTCTTTCCTTCCTTCCTTCCTCCCTCCCTCCTCCCTCCTCCCTTCCTTCCTTCCTTCCTTCCTTCCTTCCTTCCTCCCTCCCTCCTCCCCCCTCCTCCCTTCCTTCCTTCCTTCCTTCCTTCCTTCCTTCCTTCCTTCTTTCTTTTACCCCATCGTGACTTACCATTTAGCGCTTAGCACATGTTATGGCACTTTACCAGCTGCAGCAGGAGGAGACAGTGTTGTATTATTCAGCATTTCTGCTCCACAGCAGCTGCTACTTTGTACATTAAACAGAAAAATAGCTGAGGTTAGATTTTTATTCGGAACAACCGGAATCACGTTTTCCTTAAGCAGGAGGTGGATTTTAACTCCGACGTCTCCGAATATTGTTTCCATTTTAATTAAGATGCTGCGATGTGGCTGGATTTTATTTACATGAAGTCATAAAAATCTAAACTTTTATGAAACTGATCTCGTAAAATAATAATAATAATAATAATAATAATAATAATAATAATAATAATAATAATAATAATTTCCAAAGCCTGAATTTTAAAGATGTATGTCCAGTGACTCCATCTTGCTCTGCAAATCTTCAAAATGTAGACAACCAATCAGATTGCAGTGTAAAATTGTAAAAGAAAATGGGTGGAGCTTCGGTGGCTGAGATCGTAACCTTTGTGTCTTTTCATACAGATTGATTCCGTCGAGTTTTCATGATCGTGAATATTAAAACGATCATTTGCATGATCCAGACGGCTAGTTAGCTACGTCAGCGTTAGCATTGTATCCTAGCACAAAGCAAATAACGTACAGTAAACATATTGTAAAATGACAGCTGTACAGAATGACCTTGAGAGTGTGTAATGGTTTGTGACCCAAATTTACCTCAGATACAGCCATTGTGTGTGTACCGTGTGTGTGTGTGTGTGTGTCTGTGTCTGTGTGTGTAACGAGCCCCCTTTTCCATTGTGGGGCTTTGATTTCACGGCTGCTAAAAATAGCAGACAGAGGAGCGGGATGCGAGTCTCCTGAGAGAGACTACAGCAGCCTCTCTCTCTTTGTCTCTCTCTCTCTCTCTCTCTCTCTCTCTCTCTCTCTCTCTCTCTCTCTCTCTCTCTCTCTCTTTCTGTCTATCCCTTCCTTTTCCCCTCCCTCTAGCCCGTCCTCCACCCTTCTCTATCCCTCCCAAAGGCTCAGCAGCCGCGAGAGTGTACACGCTTGGCTGTAATTACTGTAGAGTGGCGACGAGCGATCGAAGGAACAGGAGCATGAATGAACGAGGAAACTGAGAGAGAGACAGAGAGAGAGAGAGAGAGAGAGACAGAGAGAGAGACAGAGAGAGAGAGACTAGTGTTAAAGAGTGTGAGACAGACAAATTAGAGTGAGAAACGGGCAGTACCCCAAGAAAAGAAAGGGCATCTATTGAGGCTGAGTGGACTTGTAC
>JAUCMX010000027.1:15317754-15340254 GCA_033459395.1 Hemibagrus guttatus
GTTCCTGATATGGATGTCTCTGTTGAAGATGTTCTCCTCGCTTGGTTTTGAAAACATTATCTCGGCATCACGAATGAACAAAGCAGTTGTTGTTTTTTTAAAAAAAACGGCATCTGGGTCAAAGAGACTTATGTCCACATCACTCCACTCTCTGCCCCGATCACTAAAGTGACCATATCTAATGTCTGTGTGAAAACGAGGTTATTGTGAAGGAACTGAGTAGATTTGGCAAAATAATCAGAGAGGTCAAATCGATCATGCTGGGTTGTAAAAACTCAGTTTTAAAACACGTCACGTCTTTTAGGAGACAGGCTTTAATGATTTTAAACTCTCCCAATAAAACACTAAATGTGTGTTTCCGGGTGGTGTGTGAGGACAGATCGGTCATACTGTACGACCAACACTGAACAGGGTCAGACAGAACAGCACTCTGACCCGGTGAATGAACTAAACATGGAGGTAAGACCAGCGGTTTCTCCTGATGTTAATGTTCATGTTGATGACAGTGAGAAGCCTAGCTGCAGTAGTTTTGAGAGTAGTGTGGATCAGAGTGATGATGCTGATGGGAGCAATGTTAAAACTGTGGGTCTCAGCTACTCTGATATAGCTAAGGGGGCGGGTCACAGCAAAAGGTACTCTGGTGCTGCTAGGACTGTGACTCAGGACAATAGTGACTCTGATGTTGCTGTGACTGTGAGTCCAATGGAAAAGCGCTCTGTCGCTCTTAAAAGAGTGAGTCAGGGCACTAGTGACTCTGGCTGCACTGATGACACCTCAGGTGTGTGTCTTAGTAACAGATATTCTGTCGTAAGTGATGAAGAACAGGAAGTGATACCAAGTGAGCAACAGAGTGATGATATGGACACTTGTTCGGTGGCTACAGAAGAGAGCTTTCATGATGATGAGTCAGTTACTGATTTCGACATGTTTCAAAGCCAGGACACTGACCTGTATTCAGTCCAACAGATCAATGCTTTTTTTAGATGCAACTAAGGGTAAGAAGGTTCAGCTGGAGAAGTTTTTCCTAGATTTAAGCAAGTTTGTCGCATCAGTGATAAAAGCACGCACAGAAAGTAGCTTTGACATTTTATCACAACAGAAACATCCAGAGTGTTTGCGTGCTGCAATCTCCTTGCTTCCAAAAAAGGGAGGCCTTTGTTTACTCAGGAACTGGAGACCAGTTTCTCTCTTATGCTCCGATTATAAAATTATCTCCAAATGTCTCACCAATAGACTGAAGAACTCTCTAGACACGTTAATACACAGAAGTCAGTCCTACTGTGTACCCAAGAGGTCTATTTTTGATAACCTGTTTTTAATACAAAACATCCTAGATTACTCCGAAGTATACGGGGTCTCCTCTCTCTCGACCAGGAGAAAGCTTTCGAACGAGTAGACCATCGTATTTACTCAAAGTCCTTGAACGTTACGGCTTCGGTGAATATTTCCAATTGTGGATTAAAATCCTGTACACAAACACTTCTTGCATGATTAAAGTTGGAGGAGGACTGAGCACACCAATCATGATGAAGAGAGGGATCAGACAGGGCTGTCCAATGTCTGGTCAGTTGTACAGTCTCGCGATAGAACCCCTGCTGTGTTTGTTGAGAAAAAACCTCACTGGATTGTTGATCAGGGGAAGCAGGGCACCTGAAACTATCAAACTCTCAGCGTATGCAGATGACATCACAGTCATAATCAAGACACAGGAAGACATCCAAGCTACACAAAGAGCTTTGAAAACATTTGAAAGAGCCTCATCGGCCAGACTAAACTGGCAAAAAGCCGAAGCACTGTGGTCAGGATTTAGAGGGAACCCACCTGATCTTCCAGAAAACATCCAATGGGGAACAACCGGAATAAAATGTTTGGGAGTGTACCTTGGAAAAAATGAGTTCAAGATGAAAAACTGGGATGGACTAACAGAGAAATTAAAGGCTAAACTGGCCAAATGGGGATGGGCGTTACCCCAGCTATCTTACAGAGGAAGAATTCTGATCATCAATAACATCATTGCATCAATGTTGTGGCACAAGTTTACAGTCTTAGATCCACCAAAAGGCCTAATTATTGAGATCCAGAGAACTCTTGTTGACTTCTTTTGGTCAGGACAACAGTAGCTGAGAGCTGCAGCTCTTTACCTCCCAGTTCAGGAAGGAGGACAGGGATTAATCCACATACCATCCAGAGTGGCAGCCTTTCGTTTACAAGCAGCACAACATCTTCTGTACCACGAACACCACCGGTGGACAGATGTGGCACACCCCTGCTGAGGAAGACTGGAGGAATGAGCCTGGACAAACACCTGTTCATCTTTGAAGAGAACGGACATGGAAGGACTCACATCTTTCTACAAAGGTGTACTTCAAACATGGAAGACCCTGTCCTTTCCAAAAGAACGGGACACACCTGACCAATGGCTGTTCGAAGAACCGTTGTTTTTTAATCCGCTCATCACCACAGAGATGCTGCGCTCAGTCACCTTAAGATCTGCACTGAAGGAGGCTGGACTCCTCAAAATACGCCACCTGAGAAAAGGCTCGGATTGGATAACGGCTGAGGAACTAGCCAGCAAAATAAGGTTTAAATCAACACGCCTGGCTCAACGTTTTTTAGATGACCCGGAAGCTGCTCTACCAGCTGTAACAAGAACATTCTTGAAAGAAGATCCAGTTGAAAATATAAAAGAGTTTCTGACCTTTCCGGAGATTCGAGTCTCTCTGAAGAAGGAAGGATGGCAAGAGAACACAGGAAAACTACTGACTGTGACCATTCCAGAACTAGGAACGTTCAGCACTGTTGGAAAAAAAGCTCTCTACAGAATGTGTGTCAAAGAACTAAACTATCACCAGCTCAAAGATGTCAGAAGCACCAAATGGACAGAAGTGCTGGATCCAGGCTCTTCTCCAAAAGGTAGCTGGAGATCCCTATACAAAAGACCCATTGGAAAAAAAGATGGGAGATCTACAGTGGAGAATTGTACATGGGATTTTAGCTACAGACCAGCACACTGCACGACTGAGGTCTTCAGATGAACAAGGATGTCCCTTCTGTGGAGCTTCTGAAGATGTGTTCCATATTTTCATTGAGTGTCCACGTCTGTCTTCGGTACTAAACCTAGTAGAAACCTGGGGGCAACAATTCACAGGCCTTTATGACAAAGCACTGTTTATACACGGACCAAAATACTCTGCAAAAAACAAAAGAAAACTGGCTTTACTGAACTTTTTATACGGCAATGCAAAGCTAGCGATCTGGGTGAGCAGAAAACAGGAACTGGAAGGAGGTGAAGTGTTTGATCCTGTGTTAATGCTGAGAGGGTTAATAAAGAAGAGGGTAACTGTAGAGTATGCCTACTACACACTGGTTAATGATAGAAATGAGTTCTATCAGGTTTGGGGTGTCGATGATCTCCTATGTAAACCTGACGAGCAGGGCTTCACTTTAAACATGTGAAATAGCTCTGTTTCTTTTCCTGATTTTTTTTTTTCTTCTGTCTGATTGTAAGAAATGACTTGTACAGCACGGTTGGCCATGGATGTTTACTTTGAATTAATACTGAATGAATTTCTCTTCTTTCTTTCTTTCTTTCTTTCTTTCTTTCTTTCTTTCTTTCTACAGAAAACTACAGCTAATGTAGAAATAATTTATTAATAAATAAGCATCTCCATACAAAAAAAACTACCAATGATTCTATTTTTTTATGAGTATGTGCCGTTACCATAGAAACGATAACGAGTTAAAGCGAGCGTGTTAAGAACTGAGAATCCATCAAGCTGTTTATCCGGCACGCACGTTAGCGCACGTTATTCGCTTTCGTTCCAAATCTCCACGTCATTTTTTTTGAAGTCCACTCAGGCGTGGCCTCGTCCCATCCATCCTCTTCACTCCCTACACAAACTTTATGAAGTCATTAATATCACTTATAATCACAGCTTTATAGTAAGTACAGCCGTGACAGCCTCGTCAGCAGGAATCAATCATGGCTAACCGTCCTGACGCGTGCAAAACGGTGATGTATTCGTGCAATCAGCTCACTCTACCTGGCTGGAGATAAACATCTGCCTTCACAAACTCAAGATCTTCCAGCAAAGTGTAAAAACATACAGTACCTGCTTTCTACAGTACCTTCTTCATGCCAGTGCATCCTCTGATCACGTAATCCCACATCAGCAACCTCACTGCTTTGTGCTGAAGTGGTTTGCCCCTCTGACTTTTCTATATTATGATCTCAAACTTAACTGGGATCATGTCATGAATTTCCACACGAATATTAAAGTCGTCTGAAACATTTTATACAGTTTGCACCAATAGAAATTATGAAAGTGGTGGTTTTACCGCCCCTTACCCCACTTCCCTCTCCACAACCACAACTACTGCTTTAAATTCCCAGTGAAATCCCAGACTTCAATCCAGCTGAGAAACTGGGACCAACAGATGGTCCTCCAATCAGTCTGACAGAGAAACATTTTCCCAAGAGAAACGGGCAAAAATGTCACTGATCTGGATCAGTAAAGCTGAAACAGACACATCCTAACAGTTCTAACTGCAGACAGCTGAGGTTCTACCAAGTAGATGCAAGGAAGTGAAAACCTCCTTTCTGAAAATTATTTATTCGTTCATTCGGTCTTCACAGAAAAAGTGCTTACTAAATATTTCAGACCTTCACATGCTAGATATACAGTAGTGGGGCTCAGAGTCACCGAATTACGTCAATATTTATGCAGGGGAAGTTATTCCGATTCAGGTTACGCAGCTGCTTAAGTGGATTTTCATCCGTTTGTAATTCACACCTTCGAGATTTCAAGTTTTTTTCCTGAGTAGAAGCATCCAAGAAGTTGTTTTAACACCATCTTGACAACAGTGTTTGAACCAGAATTAAAAAAAACAGGGATAGAAAATAAGGACTAAAAGAAGGAAACAGAGTTTTTTGTTTTATATATATATATATATACAAGAAGATGGAACCTGTATGTATGTGGTATACATGCACAGTGGAACCTCGGAATGCCCTCCCTTATGAATTTTCACCTTAAGAATAGAACTTTTGCAGGAAATTTGCATCGGCATACGAAGCTAAGCTGCGCATATGTCCGGGAGCCGGTCAAAACTTGCTTGCATCAGTGGAAAGCCAAGCGAAGCAAGTTTACGAATTTTATGGATTTTCTTTAGTCAGTAAAAACTGTTAAATTGTTTTTAGATTTTGTTGTTAGATTGTTGGCGTGGGCGGTCTGTTCTATTTTTAGCCCAAGCTTGGGGGCACGACTTCCTGTGAGGAGCCTTGACATGGAATGCTTGGCTTGGGTCAGTTTTTTGTAAGCAGCCATACAGTTTACATACGCTTCGTATTGGGAATATTGGTCATATTTTTGGGCGGCTGGAACGGATTATCTGCACTTACATTATTTCTGATGGGAAAATTCACTCCGCAATACAAACTTTCACCTTGAGAACTCGCCTCCAGAACAGATTAAACTCGTATGCCGAGGTTCCACTGTATATAGGGGGTGTAATACATCTAAAATGGTATCTACTCTTATTATAAATAAAATAGCACTTGATCCAGCGCAGCCTATTATTGATCCTCAGACTGTTAGAAGTTGGAAGAAGAGACGCTGTGAGATAATGACGAGCTAATCAAGATCAGGAAATGGCAGTGTATGCCTGATATGCTGCCTATTTGAATGTGTTGTGAATAGTGTTGCATTAATGCAACAAACCTGATTCATTTTAAAGGTTAGAACTGAGAACTGAGACATGCCTCCTTTTAAAGCAGACTCTGTCTCACATGTTATGCCTGATGTGTCTGAGTTCTGTATAAGGTCTGAATATCGAAGTGCGTTGTTTTTTTTTATTATTTTATTTTGGGTTTTTTTATGCTCAACTTAAATATGGCTCCAGTCAAATGCTAACAATTTCAAATGTGTAGATTTTAGCTGCTGTTGTTGTGGGTTGTGGTAATAGTAAAGTGTACGTATACTTATGCACTTATACTTACCATGGGCACGTTCTCTCTCTCTCCCTCTCTCTCTCTCTCAATCTCTCTCGCTCTCAATCTCTCCCTGTTTTTTTTCTCTCTCTCTCTCTCTCTCTCTCTCTCTCTCTCTCTCTCTAAATCTCCCCCTGTCTCTCTCTCTCTCTCTCTCTCTCTCTCTCTCTCTCTCTCTCTCTCTCTCTCTCAATCTCTCTCTCTCTCGCTCTCTTTCTCCCTGGCGTATTATCCTGGCCTATTTGATAATGCACCTAACCTGCGACTTTTAATGCTGCTCCACACTAAGCCTCAGATCAATTCCTCCTCCTGCTCCTGTACACACACACACACACACACACACACACACACACACACACATTCCACAGCGACACACTTTCCAATTCAGCCTCATCTGTGAGGAGCAAATAAAGCCCAAATTCCCATCAATTCCTGTTCCAGCGCTTTCATATCACCCTAGCATAGATTCAACTTCTCACCACTGACATAAAGACGGAAACAAGCTTTATAAAGACGGATATTCTTTATAATCTCCTGTCAATTTCACCACCACCACCACCACCACCATCACCACCATAACCACCACCACCACCACCACCACCACCACCAACACCACCATAAACACCTTCACCACCACCATCACCATCACCACCACCATAAACACCTTCACCACCACCACCACCATCACCATAACCACCACCACCACCACCAGCATAACCACCACCACCACCATCACCACCATCACCACCATAACCACCACCACCACCAACACCACCATAAACACCTTCACCACCACCATCACCACCACCATAAACACCTTCACCACCACCACCACCATCACCATAACCACCACCACCACCACCACCACCACCACCATCACCACCACCATCACCACCACCACCATCACCACCACCACCATAACCACCACCACCACCACCACCACCACCACCATCACCACCACCATCACCACCACCACCATAACCACCACCACCACCACCATAACCACCACCACCACCACCATCACCACCACCACCACCACCATAAACACCTTCACCACCACCATCACCACCACCACCACCATCACCACCACCATAAACACCTTCACCACCACCACCACCACCACCATCACCACCACCATCAACACCTTCACCAACCACCACCACCACCACCACCACTATCAGCACCACCACCACCACCACCAACACCATCACCGCCATAACCACCACCACCATCACCACCACCACCATCACCACCACCATAAACACCATCACCACCACCATAAACACCTTCACCACCACCATCACCACCATCACCATCACCACCATCACCGCCATAACCACCACCACCACCACCATCACCACCACCACCACCATCAACACCACCATAAACATCATCACCACCACCACCATCAACACCACCATAAACACCTTCACCACCACCATCACCACCACCACCATAACCACCACCACCACCATCAACACCACCATACACACCATCACCACCACCACCATAACCACCACCACCACCATCAACACCACCATACACACCATTACCACCACCACCATCAACACCACCATAAACACCTTCACCACCACCACCACCATCACCATAACCACCACCACCACCACCACCATTAACACCACCATACACACCATCACCACCACCACCATCAACACCACCATAAACATCTTCAGCATCACCATCATCAACACCACCATCACCACCACCAGCATCACCAACACTATCAACATCACCATCACTATCACCACCATCCTCACCAGCACCATCACCATCACCACCACCATCACCACCATCATTACCATCACCACCATCCTCACCACCACCATCACCACCACCATCCTCACCACCACCATCACCATCACCACCACCATCACCACCACCATTACCATCACCACCACCATTACCACCAACACCACATCTTAATGGCAATAAATCCTTGAAAGTCTTAACATCAGATGATTCTATTGTGTATAAAGATGAAGCTGCAGCTTCACTGATTTCTTCTCTATGCATGCCACTAAAAATTGACTCCTGAACAATCGTCTAGTCTGAAGGGAGCGATATCAGACGCTGCAATGGCTTCATTAAACCTTGAAGGATTATAAACTGTAATGCTTTGTAAATACCTTTGGGGTTGATTATAATTATTACTACCGTTGTTCGTATTATTTTGTGCTTAATTGCATTCCTGGTATTTAAGTCTTAGGAGACATGCTGAGGTCAGACTGTGAGGTTCAGCATTTTTGGAAATAAACAGAAAAGATACGTTTACAGATACCGGTGCGTAATGCTAACGATCACAATGTTTCACCGATTAATTAACGAACAGTGCGGTTTAGAGCGTTCTAAATAAGTTTTAAACATAATAAATTAAAAAAAAAGTCAGCACATTCACACAAAGATGATGTGTTCTTCTTTGCTAAACAAACAAAAAAAACATTTATTTTTAATCACATGGAGACGATTGTGATCGATGATTATGAGCTGTTGCTATAGAAACCATATGTTAGAGCGCATTAATATTAGAAGAAGAATTTATAGCACAGTGACATTCTTTTCTTTGCATATGTTAGGAAGCTGAGGTCATAGTGCAGGGTCAGATATAATACAGTGCTCCTGGAGCTGAGAGGGTTAAGGGTCCGACGGTGGCAGCTTGAACCCCTGACCTTCTGATCAGTATCCCAGAGACTTAGACCCGGAGACTATTAACCTAGCGCTCGGTGTCACCCAGATGAGGATGAGGTTCCCGTTTGAGTCTGATTTCTTCCTCATGTCATCTCAGGGAGTTTTTCGTCGCCTCCGGCTTGCTCATTAGGGATAGTTGCATTTTGAATGCTAGAATTTTTATTCTGAATTTTTATTTTCATTTAAAGCTGCTTCGTGGCATTATTAAAAATAAAATTGAGTTAAATTGAACTGATTGAATAATACATACCTTCTGACCAATCAGATTCAAGAATTCAACATACAGTGGAATCTCAGCATTTGAATGGATTTTGTTCTGGAGGTGAGTTCTTCAGGTGAAAGTTTGTATTGAGAAGCGAATTTTCCCATCAGAAATAATGTAAATGAAGATAATCCGTTCCAGCCGCCCAAAAATATGACCAATATGACCAATAAGTGTATGTAAACTGTATGGCTGCTTATAAAGAACTGACCCAAGCCAAGCATTCCATGTCAAGGCTCCTCACAGGAAGTTGTGCCACCAAGCTTAGGCTAAAAATAGAACAGACCACCCACGCCACCGATCTGTAAACAAAAAAACACCCGGAAAATCACCTAACTTTCGAACGCATGCTGAAGGGAACGTTGGTTTCGTGGGTTAACTCTTTCCGAACAGCTTTCACTGACTGAAAAAAAATCCGTAAAATTCGTAAACTGTCTTTGCTTGGCTTTCTGCTGACGCAAACAAGTTTTGAACGGCTCCTGGATGTACGTGCGACTTAGCCGGCGTTCAGTTTGCTTCGTTTGCATGCAGAAAATGCTTCATATGCTGATGCAAATTTCTTGCAAAATTTCAATTTTTAAGGCGAAAATTCATGAGAGTGCATTCGTATGCTGAGGTTCCACTGTGTATGTAAATTCTAAAATCCTAAATTCCCCCAACCCGGTATAATATGTTATACTGATAACTCTAATCCTGAGATTAGATTTAAGACTCTCATTCTTAACTCGTCCACTTGTCTCGTGGACTTGTTGTCCTGTATTTCTTCCTCGGCTACGGCGTTTCGGAAAACTTTAAGTTACATCTTTACCTCAGACTTCACTCTTAGCGCTGACACTGACACTGGAGACTCCTTCCTTAACTGTTAACTTCCTTAAAAACCCCTTTCAGAAAACTTCCCTGTATCATGACATCTTTGTGACCTGTCCATTGTATAAGCTCGGGCTTCAGGGACAAGCATGTGACGAGCATTTCGGCAGGAATATCAGTCCGATGAGTGGTGCAAGTGCAGAAGAGTCCTGTGACGTCTATACATTCCAGTTCTTCTCTAATCACTTAGCATCTCAGCTATTATTAGCTTTATCGGATTTAGGAGCCTCTTAGAAGAACGATATGGCGTCGATATATATCGAGGTATCTACGTCATGAAGACGGTGTGTGTGATCCACCTCACGAGCTGAGTGCATCACGTGGCTTTTCTCTCCATTTCAGCAAGGGATAATTCGGAGAACCGAAATTGTCTGTAATATTTAACCAACATTTGTACTGAAGTAAATAAACTGTTTAGCGATACCTGATATGTAGTATTTGGAAAGGGGTTTTTTTTGGGGGGGGGGAAGAAATAAAGTACATGTGTAAACGTGAGAGAATTTCCTCCCTCAGTTGGACTGAGATCGTTCTGGAGAAAATAATTCCAGGTCAATGGCTGACGGGAAACAGCACAGGAACGCTGCCACTTTTCCAGCACTTACACAAAGAGATGGCCAAGAAAGGTAACAAAAAGCCACTTTACCTCCCTCTGTGATTTCTCTACAGGAAGCCAGACACTGATTTAGGAGCACTTTCTTTCTTTATTGCTGGAAATCATTCAAATCAGCGCTTATATCATCCAGCTGGCCAAATCCCGTCTGCATTATTGAACAAAAGTTTGGGTTTCAGACTCCGGAGTGTGTTATGCGTCTGGAAGATTGGCTCAAGAGCAGGCTTGTGGTCTGATTTTCTCTTTCTTTTACCCTCTGAGATGACTCAGAAATCTGAAACTGTTGGCTCCCAGTAAGAGGAAAGATGGGTTCTCGTTGTGAGACAGGTTCCTCTCCAGGTCACCATCACCTCTTAGGGATCTACGTCTACGTCTACATCTGTAAAGCCTCAATGATGGTGCTTTCCTAAAGTCTTAGAAAGAAGTCAAAGCTTTCTAACCCTATTTTCTGAAATAATTTGTTGCTTCATGGTTCGGGATAGAACCTTCAAGTGTTCTGCACTTGAAGACTTTGAGCTCGTCCGTCTGGTGGAACCGTTGAGGTTCTACGGGGATTGTTCCGTTCTACACAGGACGTTTAAGGGTCCAGAGAAAGTGTTTGCACCTTAAAGTGTCAAAAAAAAAAACCGTTTCCTGGAAGAACCAAAAAAGGGTTTTTATTTCGCAGTGATGTCATAGGAGAACCTTTTTCGGTTCTCCGAAGAACCTTTCGATAAATTGTTCCCCTGTGAACAATTTGTGTTCCCCTCTCTCTCTCTCTCTCTCTCTCTCTCTCTGTCTCTCTCTCTCACACACACACACACACACACACACACACACACACATTCCATCTCTCATCCATTCATCTCTCCATTCTCCTGTTCCTCCTGTTCTCTTCTCTCAGCCAGAGCTCTGTGTGTGTGTATATATATATATATATATATATATGTGTGTGTGTGTGTGTGTGTATGTGTGTGTGTTTGTGTGTGTGTGTTTGTTGTGTGTGTGTGTTTGTGTGCGTGAAATGAAAGCAGAGCATAATAAACATTATTATTCAGCGGTGATAGTTGTTTCCGGAGAGTTCCGGAGGTCTGGTGGCCGCTGGCCTCCCGTGTCTCTGTATGTCGATGGTGTTTAGCGTGCGCGTCGTTGCCGCTGCTCTCGTCTCGTTGTGCGTTTGCTGTCTCGTGAGTGAGATTGATGGCATGCGACACTGCAGGAAGGCGTCAAGCTCACACGGTTACTTTCAGGGAGTTTTGGAGTAGAAAAAAAAACAAGAGAAGCTTTAGGGCTCATGGTGGAGCAACAAGGTTAGGTTCGATCGCTGGCTCAGAGGACGTAGCAATTTATCCTGAAACGCTGTTAGGGGATACGCGTTCTGTTGTTGTGGACGAACATAAATTCTAGTTAATTGATGGTTTGATTGTTTACTTTTGCAGCATAGCAGCGTTGAAGAAACAAACATCAGTATAAAATGTATTAAAAAAAAAAGGTTGCCATGGAAACAGTAACTGCCTCATTACATCATTCTGGCTTCGAGTTTTATTCCTTACATTTATGTTACTTTTATCATTTAGAATTTCTGTGCAACTTTTCCCCCACAATTCCCTACATTACCCACAATGCTCTAATGCTAGTGGTGCATCACATGCTCATATCCACTCACCTCCAAAAGTATTGGCACCCTATCTCACTCTAATAGTATTGAGACTCTGTGTACTCATGCCACTAAAAGTATTGGCAGCCTGTCTGACCACTCCACTCCAAACATTGGCAGCGCTTTAGCCCTTAAGTCTAGTTTAGCTTCCAAACTTTCAAGCTGATCTGATTCTCCGCTCTAAATCTCTTAAAGCTGTGTTGCATTTTGGGATTTTGATGCCGAAAGTTGCATTGACGCACTGATTCTTTGCTGGATCTCGCATTATGCTTGAAATGCTATCTTTTTCCAATTAACTCCATTGTAACTGCGCTAGCAACAACAAACAAATTAGCAATAATGTTGCTAAACACATCTTTCAGCATAAATATTTTTATATTTGTGTGTGTTTCTCGAACAAACTTTTCGGAAGTATGTGTAAGGATGTGTCTGGCTAATCTCTAGCTCGGTGCTAGATTATTTCTATGTAACTGCTAGTAAATCATCAGTTTATCCCTCGTTCAGCTCTCTCTATATATTTCCTTAGCCCCAGTTTCAGAAAATGCAGTTCCTCTTTCTCATTCCTGATAATTCAGTATGCTTCGCTCATCAGCTCCATAAAACGCTGTTTGTTTTGAAGGGCGTTTAGCGAAATGAGCCATAAACCGCTGGATGGAGTCGTCTCTTGACAAACACATTTACGCATGATAGGTTTATTTTTAACTCCTATCTAAATGATTGATGGCATTTCAGAACTTTTGTACACAAGTGTGTACTTCATCATATGATCCCGAACTCCAGAGAGACATGTTTCAGGCCTCCGGAAAACTGAGAGTCATCTGAGAGTCATCTGAGAATCATCTGAGAGTCATCTGAGAATCATATGAGAGTTATCTGGGAATCATCTTTAAACAATTCCATGTCCTGATGTTCTTTTCAGTCTATTATAAAAGCAGATGATTTTTTTTCTGACTCTTGATCATCCCATACTAAAAAGACACGCAATATTTTCAGAAGTATTACATGATATTTTTTAAAAGATTCATTTAGTTTGATTTGATTCCTATTTCCGCATATGATTCTCAGTGCTGGTTGCTACAAAATCCAGAACAAACGAGTGAAGGGCACAGGACAGAGCCTGAGGCATTCCGGCTCGTGAGGAAGGAGGGGACAAGGTGACGAGCGGATGTTCTTCTCCAAGACGTCTGAGAAATAAAAGCCAGGAACGGAAATGGCTAATGGTCGGTTTGGTCGGTCTGCCCTCAGCTTGTTGAAATGTGAATCCTGCAAAGTGCTTTGCGATTGAATCATTCCACATCCAGCCTTAATGGACAATTATTATGACATCATTGAACTGCCAAGTACTGCATGTTGTAATGTCCCAATCGATATCAATTCATTTTCAGTCAGAACGTCGCATCATTCCCAGCCCTGAAAGTCTGATCCGTTTATGGATTTTAAAACTTTACATTCGGAGGAAAGATGTTACGATTACTGTTGTTTGTTTTACTCAGCCAGTGAATAATGTGATGGGAATTAATCTGGACTTGACTCTGTGACATCGCTCTAAATGGACGATAAACTAATATTACGGTCTTTCACAAGAAAATTCAGAAATTTGGGCCCAGAAGGAGGAGAGTGAGCTGAAACTGTTGATTCTGAAACTGAGAATGTAAAGCTTGTGTCCATCAATGGAGCTGCTCTAGTAGTTCAATCATAAGACTTCCTTTAATAGATGGAGGGATGGATGGAGGGATGAACAAATGGATGGATAAAAGGAAGAGGGATGAATGGATTCAGGGAGGAATGGAGGGATGGATGGATGGATAAAGGGATGGATGGATGGATGGAGGGATGGATGGATGAATGAGTGGATGGATGGATGGGTGGGTGGATGGATGGGTGGATGGATGGGTGGATGGATGGTGGGGTGGGTGGGTGGATGGATGGGGGGGTGGGTGGGTGGATGGATGGGTGGGTGGGTTGGATGTGGATGGATATGGATGTATGGATGGATATGGGTGAGTGGGTGGATGGATGGATGGATGGATGGGCGGGTGGGTGGGTGGGTGGGTTGGATATGGGTGGGTTGGATGGATATGGGTGAGTGGGTGGATGGATGGATGGATGGATGGGCGGATGGGCGGGTGGATGGGCGCACGGACGGGTGGACGGGTGGATGGAGGGATGCATGTATGGAGGGACATTTTTTAATTAGAAGCCCATTTAATTACTCTGGACAGTTATGTGTAAGAATTATATGAATGGATGTTGTATGTGAGTACACTTCCTCACTTTACAAAGTGACCAGGAAACAGTCACACACACACACACACACACACACACACACAAACACACACACACACACACACACACACACACACACACACACACACACAGGGAAACTTTTTCCGTCTCTCTCCTCCACATGACGTCCTAGAACACTGTGGTGTTGCACTTGTTTGTAAGGAAATGTACACCGAAGCTTTTGGCCTGAGGTGGATTTATTCTGGGCGAGATTCCCTGAGCAGCTCGTCTCCCCCGCTGTGCTGCAGAGCCGAGCAGACCGAGGGGAGTCGGCCCCGGGGAGGAAAACACTAAAAATGACTACAGCACAGTCTTTAGACCAGCATTCTGAGGTCCTGGGCCTGCTGATGCCTTTAGAATCGTTTTGGAAACCAAATTTGCATCCCGTATGCATCACTGACAGCACTGTGGTTTAATCATCTAATCATTTAATTACTAATTATTATTGTTTACATTTTAAAACATATTTTTTACGTAATTCAACTGTTCAGTGCTCAATTCTGATTGGTCGGGGCTTGTTGATGAATTTTCTACAACATCAGCTTTTCATGTTTGAAGTGAATACACTCGCGCTAATATACTGCCGTTGCTATGGCAACATCAGGCACTATTAGCATGAAAGCTGCCTGTTTTTTGTTTTTTCCAGAGAGACGAAGCGAAGGAGCGAGCGCTTGGCGCTGCTGTAACGTAAGAGATCATTTTAATGTAACTATAAATGGATAAATAAATAAATGGAAAAAAAAAAAAATCAGCACTTAATAAGAATAATCACACCAAGTGAGGTGTGTGGGTGTGTGTGAAAATGTGTGTGTGTGCTCCAGCTTCACACATAGTGTTCCTGGGATAGATCAACACTTAATAAGAATAATTACACGGAGTGAGGTGTGTGTGTGTGTGTGTGTGTGTGTGTGTGTGTGTGTGTGTTCCAGCTTCACACATAGTATTCCTGGGATAGATCAACACTTAATAAGAATAATTACACGGAGTGAGGTCTGTGTGTGTGTGTGTGTGTGTTCACACTAACATTAATGCGTATTAGCATCCACATGAGCTCCTCGGCAGAGGCCGGCGTCCGTTGACTCTCGGACATGCTGTAAATGTTTCACTAAACCTTCATGGCTTATGACCTTTTTGAAGCCGCGGCGCTCCGAGCGTGTGGTGCAGAACAAACGGAATACTGAGAAGTGCTACCGAGGCGTAAACAAGCAGTGCAGCAATGTCCCACTATTCCCGGAAAGAGCCAGGTGGCAATCTGCAGGCCGACCTGTTAGCTAATGATAGTGTGACAGAGACGGGGAGGGTGTGTGTGTGTGTGTTGTTAGGAGGGGGATCACAGGTCAAATCATTTGGAAAGACTTTAACATGAGTTCCTAGCTGCGTTACACTGACCGACATCCATCATAAACACGCTATAATTAGCTTCACCTGCTATAATTAGCACGTGCTCACTTGCCAAGAGCTCTTTAGTGCTGTCTGTTTTTGTCAAGGTTCAGAGTGTGTGTGTGTGTGTGTGTGTGTGTGCTGCAGCTCGGACACACGGACGCCAGGATTAGGCAGAAAAATGTGGGTGTAAATTGTACCTAAAATAACCAATGGCTCTCCTGGAGAATTCCCTGACAAGCGTGCATGCTAGCACACGTCTCGTCACGCGTTAGATCGCCTTGTGTCGCTAAATTGTGTAAAAATAAAACAGTGTGTTGGAATTAAAGTGTTGTAATGATGCAGTTTGAACTCAATCACTGGGCGTTAGGTGAAAATTTATTCTAATGTTTAGAAGTGTGTGTGTGTGTGTGTGTGTGTGTGTGTGTGTGTGTGGATAAGTGTGAGATAAGGCCTCTGTGTGTATATGTGTGTGTAGTGTGTATATTAAAGAGGTATGCCCCCCCCCCCTCTCTCTCTCTCTCTCTCTCTCTCTCCCTGTGTAATAAAGAGGTGTGACCTCTGTGTGTGTGTTAAAGAGATGTGGCCTCTGTGTGTGTATATGTATGCAGAGTGTATATTAAAGAGATGTGGCTTCTGTGTTTGTGTGTGTGCATGTGTGTGTGTATATGTGTGTGTATTAAAGAGATGTGGCCTCTGTGTGTGTGTGTGTGTGTTTTGTGTGTGTGCGTGTGTGTGTGTGTGTGTGTGTGTATTAAAGAGATGTGGCCTCTGTGTGTGAGGTAAAGAGGTGTGGTGCCTGCGTGTGCGTGTGTGTGTGTATTAAAGAGATGTGGCCTTTGTGTGTGAGTGTATATTAAAGAAGTGTGTGTGTGTGTGAGGTAAAGAGGTGTGGCGCCTGTGTGTGTGTGTGTGTGTGTGTGTGTGTGTGTGTGTAGTGTGTGTAGTGTCTATTGAACAGCTGTAGCATTCATGTATAGTCACTGAGTGTGGCCTTTTGCTGTCCTAGTGAAGAGGGAGTGGCCGCTGTGTATCACTGAAGAAGGCGTGGCCTCTCTGTTTATCAGTCCTAGTAAAGTAGTAAAGAAGTTGTGGCTTCTTTACTGTTAGTGCCACACCTTTTATTCATTTAAATCAGTTTAAGGAATATAAATCACTTTGTATCACGGTCTGTCAAAGCAAATCATCTATAAATCGTTCCCTTTAACACGTTTCTCATTTCTCTGCACGTAGTCTCGTCTGAACCAATCAACACGCAGCTCTGTTATGAGTTATTTGAATCATATTATTGTGTTTTCTGTTTCCTCAGATGCTGGAGCCTAAACCGGATGAACAGTGTGAGCTGGGTGCTCAGTGGCGCCCCTCGGAGGACGAGCACTCTCTCGGCAGCCCGTCTGACGCCCCGGGAACCACAGGCACCTCGGGCAGCACTCCTCTGGACGAGACTCGGCACCTTGTACCTCCTACACCTCCCCCGTCCACCGAGGGCAGCCTGAGTGACATCTGGAGGGTGGACAGAGGAGAGGAAGAAGAAGAGGAGAAAAAGACTCCTCCAGAAGAAGAAGAAGATGATGAAGAGGAAGGCTCACGCGGTGCTGAAGCCGACGAAGTCGAGGAGAAGAACGAGGATTACGACATCAACCCTCCGGCCTCCTCTTCTTCCTCGTCCTTCATCATCCCTGAATTACGCCTGGATCGCTCTTTCAGCACCGATGCTCTGTCCTCGACGGCCACCGACGAAGAGGACGAGGACGAAGATGAGGACGAGGACGATGAAGATGAGGAAGACAGCGATGATAACTTTTTGGAGCCCACTAAGAGGAGGAGCATGGTGGAGGCGAGCTCGTGCGAGAAACACGGCGGCTCCGGAGGTCTGAGCGTCCAGAACTCGCTACGCAGACGCACGCACAGCGAGGGAAGCCTCCTGCAGGACCCGCGGACCACCTGCTTCACCTCCGACAATGCCATCAACCGCCTGGAGGTCACCAACGCCAGCAAGGGGGGCTGGACGCTACCTTCGCCCAAAACACTGAAGAAGGAGCTGACCAAGAACGGAGGCTCCATGCATCAGCTCTGCATGCTGTTCTCCGGCAGGAAGGTGAGCTGTTCATAAACATGTCTTAGCAACGTCATAACAGCTTATGACCTCATGTCACATGTGTAATGCATTCAGCACAGAGTAACAGCACACACTCCATTATGATGACCCCATTTTGGCCTGAAATTCGACACTACTGTACAGAAAGCACTCTTTTGGTGATAATCAGTGTGATGATGCCACCTAGTGGTCACTTCTGGAAAACAACAGTTCGAAGCAGTTTATTCCAGCATTAAGTCTGCAGTATAAATGATATTGAGTGTCTGTGTGTATGTATAGATATATATCATCCTTACAGTATATAAGTATCTAGAGTTCTTTTTTTCTTTAAAAAAAAAAAGTCAAATCAAGAAGCTTTTATGGTCATTTCAACAGTACATAGTGAAATGAAACGTTTCTCCATGACGATGGTGCCACATAAAACAACACAGAGCTAAGGGCTAAAAAGCTCTTAGCTCGTAGCTGTCCTGGTCACATAAACTGCATAATGTGCAAACAGTGCAAGCCAAAACATACACTACAGGACAGATACATACCATAGCACTGACCAGTGTACAGTCTGTAGTGACCATTGTGCAAATAAGAGGATTTGTAAACAATAAGAAATTTTTTGTAGACATATATACTGTAAACGTAGCGGTGCTGTAAACATAGAAATATAGAACATTGAATGTGTGTGTGTGTGTGTGTACAGTACTCTTCAAGTACTCGAGTTTTCGAGTACTTTGTCCAAAACTACATAGATGCGAGCCAGAATCGAATCCACACATCCCGACACACACACACACACACACACACACACACACACACACACACACACACATAAAACCAAAAATACATTTAAAAAAAAAATAATTTAACCAAATGATCTAGTTGTTACAAATGCTAAAAAAATGTAAAAAAAAAAAATCCAAAGAACCTATACAAACAAGCAAATAAAATAAATAAATAAATAAATAAATAAATAAATAATTTTTTTTTTTTTAAATGATATAATAATAAAATTATTTTAAAAATGTTTTATTTAAATAAAATGCCTACATTTCATAATTCATAATGCAATTAAATACAAGGCACAAATTGTAAAATTTTAAACAATTTTGGAAAAATTGTGTCCAGTGTCCAGTGCATATGTAAAATGAATTCAACCCAAATGTCCAAAGTCACATCATCCATATATTTTAGTATTCTGTATAAATCCTAAAAATCCTGAATACTGAATGTCTTGTATCGTATTGTTGTAAAACACATACAGAGCATTACATATCATACAGCACTGACGTCATCGCCCACAGTGCAGTATCCTGAGCCTGATTTCCGGCTCAGGGTTTGAAAATTTTTTAAAGCCAGCTGTATTTTTTCTCTCGCCTGGTCCACTAGAGGGCCACTGTTTAGCTTCGTGTCCTGCTGAAACCCGGTCAAGAAATCTGCAACAAGAATGATTTGCCCCGCGTGCATGTGACTAGTGCATGTGTATAGAATTGAGTGCAAAAGTTTGTATCCCCTTTAGCTTTTGAGCCAAATAACAATAGACACTATTTTTGTTTAGATTGCTAGGAGACATTGGAAAGGTCTTAGCAGGCAAATAGTGGAATAAGAATCTATCTTAGCGTGTTAGCATTATATGTGTTGTATATGTGTGTGTGTGTGTGTGTGTGTGTGTGTGTGTGTGTGATAGATAGATAGAGAGAGAGAGAGAGAGAGAGAGAGAGAGACAGACAGAGACAGCGTGGAAGATGGATGCAGTCAGTTCTGGAGATTATGGGGCCTTAAATGGCAGTGTTAGCATAGAAGAAGGAATGCACCATGAGGTAGTGTGTGTGTATATGTGTGTGTATCTCTATGTGTGTATGTGTGTGTTTTGGCTGAATCTCAGTGTAATTTTACTACCTACTGGCGTCATCAGGCTCACTTTTCCCCAGCTGCTGGCTGTTTGGAAGAGTCCTGTCTCTGTGGCTGTATATTGCCGAGCATCTTTCCATAAAACAATGCAGAAGCTGTACAGTAAATCAAGCTGACATTTCAAATGACATTTAAAAAAAATATATTAAAAAAAAGAAGCTCAGAAAAACCCTGCAGCGATGCAGCTTTGCATCTGTGAGCATCCAAATGTTAAAAAAAAGCAAAAATAATTCCTGTGATGCTCAGTGGAATACGGGACGTTTACGGTGTGAGAACTATACAAGCTCATCATCACGGGGAACAATAGATCAAATATATCTGCTTATAACTGCAGCTGCATCGGAAGAATTTAATTACTTTGCCCAGGAAAGTACTAGAATATTTGAAAAAAATGATAGCCTTCAGAAGGTAGTCCCAGTCTTTGAAGCTTTGGTTCGTAGTTAGTTCTAATTGATAAGACTCTAGGTCTTGGTAAGTGCAAATATATATCAAACTAGTTCAAGGTTAGTCCTAGTCTTTAAGGATCTAACTATTGGTTAATCCCCATCTTTTAAGCTCTAGTACTTGATTAGTCCCAGTCTGTCAGAGTCTTGTTTTTGGTTAGTCCCAGTCTTTATTGTTCTACTTCTTGGTTAGTCCTAGTCCTAACAAATAGAGTCCTTAAGACTCTATTTGTTAGTCCCAGTCTGCTAGGCTCTAGTTCTTGGTTAGTCTTAGTCTTCAATGCTCTAGTTCTTGGTTAGTCCTAGTCTTTATGGTTCTAGTTCTTGGTTAGTCCCAGTCTTTATGGTTCTAGTTCTTGGTTAGTCCCAGTCTTCATGGCTCACATTCCTGGTTAGTCTTAGTCTTCAAGGCTTTAGTTCTTGGTTAGTTTAAGTCTTCAAGGCTCTAGTTCTTGGTTAGTCCCAGTCTTTATATTTGTAGTTCTTGGTTAGTCCCAGTCTTCATGGCTCAGGTTCCTGGTTAGTCTTGGTCTTCAAGGCTTTAGTTCTTGGTTAATCCCAGTCTTTACTGTTCTAGTTCATGATTAATCCTAGTCTTTTTAGTTCTAGTTCTTGGATAGTCCAAGTCTTTAAGACTCTATTTGTTAGTCCTAGTCAGCTAGGCTCTGGCTCTTGGTTAGTCTTAGTTTTCAAGGCTATAGCTCTCAGTTAGTCCTAGCCTTCAATGCTATAGTTCATGGTTAGTCCCACTCTTTAGAGATCCAGTTCATGGTTAGTCCTAGTCTTTAAGACTCTAGTTCTTGGTTAGTCCCAGTCTTTATGATTAAAGTTCTTGGTTAATCTTAGTCTTCAAGACTCTATTTGTTAGTCCCAGTCTCCAAGGCTCTGGTTCTTGGTTAGTCTTAGTCTTCAAGGCTCTAGTTCTTGATTAGTCCCAGTCTTCAATGTTCTAGTTCCTGGTTAGTTCCAGTTTTTAAGACTCTATTTTTTGGTTAGTCCCAGTCTGTTAGGCTCTGGTTCTTGGTTAGACCTAGTCTTTGGCATTTTTTGCCATTTTTGGCACAAAAGTCTTAAGGTTCTGATTTTTGGATTGTCTTCAAATTTTATATTATAATATGTTTTAATCCCAGTCTTTAAGACTTTTATTCTTGGTTAGACCCAGTCCCAGTATTTTTGAATCCCAGTCTTTATAGCTCTAATTTTATTTGAATTAATCCGACTCTAAGGCTTTCATTCAGGTTTAGTCATTTTCTGGCTCTGATTCTTGGATATTCCTAGTGTGGCTCTTTAGATCTCTTTCCTACATACCAGCACAACATAAAAAAATTTCCTGCAAGTTTTCTTGTCCGAGTCTTTTGATGCTGCTGGCCTGCAGAGCTGAAACTCCATCGTGTCTTTACGGTCTGTTTAGTGAATGTCGAGCGTGCGTGACGGACGTTGCTGTGTGGATACTTCTCAGTGACCGTGCACACACAAATTAAGAGAGGAGAATGGAAAAAGCCACAAATCAGCTTTAAGACGCTGCCTGATGAGAGTTATATGCTCTGGAGTGTATGATGTCTACAGTAACTGTTTCCATTGCACAGTTTCAGCTCTGAACTGAGGAATCTATTTTATTCAGAGTGGTACAGCTTTCCACAGCACATTCTCTAACATTCATAAGGGACTTTCAAGGGCCTCGAAACCTCCTACGAATGTTCTAATGAAAATAGCATTTTCATTAGAACACATGCATATTCATTAGAACCGTATACGTTGACTACCGTTAAACAATTGTTGTTACGATTGTTTTTTTTTTCTTTTCCTTTTTATATTCCAACTTACACTATATTGCCAAAAGTTTTGGGACACCCCTCCAAATCATTGAATTCAGGTGTTGTATTTCAGGGCTTGGGCTCGGCCCCTTAGTTCCAGTGAAAGGAACTCAATGCTTCAGCATACCAAGACATTTTGGACAATTTCATGCTCCCAACTTTGTGGGAACAGTTTGGGGATGATCCCTTCCTGTTCCAACATGACTGCACATCAGTGCACAAAGCAAGCTCCATAAAGACATGGATGAGTGAGTTTGGTGTGGAGGAACTTGACTGGCCTGCACAGAGTCCTGACCTCAACCCCATAGAACACCTTTGGGATGAATTAAAGTGAGACTGATGGCCAGGCCTTCTCATCCAACATCAGTGCCTGACCTCACAAATGTGCTTCTAGTGGAACGGTCAAAAATTCCCATAAACACACTCCTAAACCTGAGGTCAGGACACTATGCAGGCCAGTCAAGTTCCTCCACAACAAACTCGCTCATCCATGTCTTTATGGACCTT
>JAUCMX010000027.1:15347754-15382754 GCA_033459395.1 Hemibagrus guttatus
CACACACACACACACACACACACACACACACACACACACACAAACACTCACACACACACACACACACTATCTATCTCTATCTCTCTCCCTGACTGGGTGATGACCCCAAAAATAAATACCTCCTTGTATTTTTTTTATTATTATTAACCCTGAGTTCAATCATGGAATGATGTCATCACACTAATGTAATAACAAGCACACTAACAATAACAATCTCTCTCTCTCTTTCTCTCTCCTCTCTCTCTCTCTCTCTCTCTCTCTCCTCTCTCTCTCTCTCCTCTCTCTCTCTCTCTCTCTCTCCCTCTCTCTCCTCCCTCTCTCTCTCTCTCTCTCTCTCTCTCTCTCTCTCTCTCTCTCCCCTCTCTCTCTCTCAATGTCTTTCTTTCTTTTGTTTTCTTTACATCTTTTGTTTCTTTTTTAGTTTCTGTCTATCACAGCATCTTCTTTTCTTACCTTTTGTTATTTTTTCTTTATGTGTCATTCTTTCCTTGCTTCTCCTTCCTCAGTTTCTTTTCTTTTCTTTTCTTTTCTTTTTTTTTTCTTTTCTTTTCTTTTCTTCCTTTCTCTGTCAGTGTCTTTCTTTCTTTTCTTAACCTCCTAACTTCTTTTAATTATTTCTTTTGCTTCTGTTTTAACTTCTTTCTTTCTTTCTTTCTTTCTTTCTTTCTTTCTTTTTTTCTTTCTTTCTTTCTTTCTTTCCTTCCTTCCTTCCTTCCTTCCTTCCTTCCTTCCTTCCTTCCTTTTCTCTGAAGGCCCACGCCACTCACTGTGCTGAGCCATGTCAGGTCAAACACATCCCACCTCGTTTAGTTTAGCTATGCTAATAATAGCCCCTCAGCAGTCTAGCGCGTTCTTAAACAGCTCCTCTCACACTTCATTACTCTGCGATGTGGCACACGTCTTCCAGGATTATAACCTGTTCTCTAAAGAACCCACTGCTCTGCTTCAATCTCCTTCCTGCTTATTACTTACTCGACAAAAGCTTACATAATGTCTGTTATAGCAAGCAGCACTTAATTAGCATTTCCATTTCCAGCTGTACAAAAGAGAAGTGCTGGCTAGCTCCTAGCTCCTTCATGAAGAATGACTACACTAAAGTCCAGGATTAAAACACTAGAGCTCTCAGTATTTATAGCGAGAGCTGCACAAATATTGTTTATTACTGAACCACAGATTCACTGCTAAGCATGTAATTAGCACTCTGTCATGCTAGCAGCTTTAACTAGCCCGAGATGAACTAGTCTTCGATTGATTCCAGTCCAAATCCGCTCCATGATCTCCTCATCCGCAGTTAATTAGAAGCTGTTTATTTGCATGCGGTTTGAAAGGGAGTGTCTGGGCGAGCAGGTGAAGCGTGTGGGAACATCTCAGTGCAGGAGCAGCGTGAATTTATGAACGCTGGAAACGGATCCTGCAGCTCTTGCTGTGCTTTTGGCTTCCAGCAGCACTGAAAGTGTGAAGGTACAAATTCATGAATCATCTGTGTTTAGGAACGCAAAAGATCCCGGATTAGCACGTTATCTGTCTGTGCTAAAGCATAAGGAGACATTTGGAAGGAAGATGTTAATTCTGGATGCTGATCAGTCAGAAGGTCTGGGTTTGTTTGCTAGAACAGCAGCTGCTAATCACAGGGTTATGTCATTGCACTGCTTCTAATAAGTTAGCGTTTCTGTGGTAACAGATTACACAGAGACTTTTGGGAGGGAATATTTTCTTTTGTCTTTATTGATTCATTATTGATTCATTATTGATTCTTTATTGATTCTTTATTAACTTACAAACCATTCACTATTGAATAAACTTTAGTTTACGGATGGTTCTTGCCTCACATGAGGAGCGTGAGATTTGTTGCTAATGCTTTTATTTTCTATTGATTCACTGAAGCATTACCATTCATTCATTATTGATTCAACATGTATTGACCATTAATTCTTTATTGAATCTTTATTGATTCTACATCAATTATTTATAGAATCTGTATTGATTCCATTATGAGTCAACATTGATTCGTCACTGATTCTTTACTGATTATCTATTGAGTCTTTATTGAATCTGAATTGATTCCTTTATGATTCACCATTCATTTACCTTTTTTAATTATTGATTCATTGTTGATTCTTTATTGAATCTGTTGTTTCATTGTTGATTCTTTTTTGAATCTTTATTGATTCACCATTGATTCTTTACTGAATCTCTACAGATTCATCGTTGATTCTCTAGTGATTGGCTTTTGATTCTGAATTCATTCTTTATTGAATCTCTATTGATTTCATTTACCATTTATTTACTATTCATCAATTGATAACTAGCAATTGATTCATCATTTATTCTCTATTGATTCAACATTGATTGAATCCATATTGAGCCCTATTCGATTCTCTATTCATTTATCATTTTTCACTATTATGTCTTCAGTGACTGTTGATACTTCATTGCCTCTCTATTGATTCACCATTGATTATTTACCGATTGCCTCTTGATTCTGAACTCATTCTTTAAGCTCTATTGATTCACTATCGATTCTCTACTGAATCTTTACAGATTCACCATTGATTCTTTACTGATTGTCTTTTGATTCTGAATTCATACTTCACTGAATCTCTAATGAGTTGATTCACTAGTCATTTACTATTTATAACAATTGATTCATCATTTATTCTCTATTGATTCACCTTTGATTCTATATTGAATCTCTATTGATTCCCTTCTGATTCACCATTCATATCATTTCTTCACTACTGAATCTTCATTTGACTCACCAGTGCTTTATTATTGATTCATTATTGATTCTTGCGCCCATCACGCATGAATCTTCCTGCAGTATATACTGTATGTTACGTCACTTGTCGTCCGTAACACACAGCGGCGCAATTTCAGATCTGATGGAGATTCATGGAGTGCAGCTCGGTCTCTCGAAGGCCACAGACACATGGCGCCCTTTGCTCTTTTGTGTTTCCTGTCTGTGTGTCCTGGTTGCTATAGCAGAGTCTTTGCCAATATGGATCTGGCAGAATAGATGGAGGCAGGTGGAGGTCTGCTGAATGTACAGCGATGTCACTGATGCTCTGTGTGTGTGTGTGTGTGTGTGTGTGTGTGTGTGGATGTACTGGGACCAGTTACCGTAAAGTAGAGCCCTCTAAGCACTCTGTTGTCATAGTGTCAGTTTTTGTGGATGGCAAATGCACAGAGCAGTGGTAGTGGGGACCTGATTTGTTTATGTGTGTGTGTGTATGTGTGTGTTTGCGGGACATTCCGTGTGTTTGCGTGGTCAGCAGTGAGACAACTTTTTCCTACATGCCGTTTTACCAGTGAGCGTTCCTCTGCATGCACCTCATGTGTTTCTGTATATTTTAAAGATTTAGTCACAGTTTTACTGCCAAGAATAAACAACGTCATTATAAACACCTTCTGAGTGTTGTGTAGTGTGAGTGTTGTGTAGTGTGAGTACACACTCTTGCTCTTGAGATACACACTCTACCTATCGGGACACACACTCTTGCTTTCGGGATACACACTCCTGATCTTGGGACACATACTCCTGCTACACTCGGGATACACACTCTTGCTCTCGGGTTACACACTCCTGCTACAGTCGGGATACACACTCTTGCTCTCAGGATACACACTCCTGCTACGCTCGGGATACACACTCTTGCTCTCGGGATACACACTGCTGTTCTTGGGACACACACTCCTGCTACACTCAGGATACACACTGCTTCTTTGCTCGGTGAAGCTCAAAAATAAAATCTGTTAAAAATATATTGTAGCATAACGTCTGAAATGTCTCCATCACAGATCCTCATGCTAGCTGCTTGTTAGGAAAAAAACATTCACTCCTGATTCCAACATGGAAAGTGCTTTCTTAAAATAGAACAAAATCCTGATTAACACATCCAAACAGGATTCCCTGTCCTTCCCGTTGGCTGATATTAGCACTCTTTATCTACACCTAATGCCGGTCTGCTGTTATTATGGAATTCTGTTGACTAAATATACTCCAGGGCAGCTCTAATCTTGGGATATAAGTGGAACCCGGAATAGTGGGCGGAACAGAGATGAAATTTATCCATGCCCATGACGGCCCTGTGACAAGCTCTTCCTGTACTTCCTGTGACTTTCCCTTTCCAAACTGCTTCTCTGTGTCTGATAAGAATTGCCAGATCCCCAGAAACAAGAGAGGCATATCGCTGACACCGAGTTTGGGAATATGTTTGCTGGAGCCGGAACCGGAACCGGGGCCGGGATCAGGCTGAGCGGATCGTTATTTGGGAATTTAACAGGAAGCTTGAATATGATCGCGGCATATAGTCCCCACACCACAGGAAGCTGTGACACCAGCAGGAAGCAGACATGTCCTGCTGCAGCAGACACCAATAACAGCAGGAGAATGAGCTCCATGCAAACACACACACACACACACACACACACACACACACACACACACATAGACTAATGCATTCTCTATTGTTGAACTTTCATCCCTCTGGTATTTAACACTCATTGAATAAGCAATTGCTCACGGCTATTGAACATCCGGTGATGTGTGTGTGTGTGTGTGTGTGTGTGTGTGTGTGTGTGTGATAGTTCTAGTTGCTAAACAATGCAGCAGTCAGAGGAAGGAAATGAAGGATAGCGTTATGGAGATGTGTGTTAATGATGTTATTCTGTAATGTCCTGCTTCACTTACAGAGCGTTGAAGTCAATATTTATGATCAAACAAACACTTTTATTGCTAATTTCATGTCCAAATATTTGTACCTGACATGGAGTTTTCTGCCTTCAATGATCTGTGAGCACTTGGGGATGGTGAATGTTAAGGCTAGCATTCGTTTCGAGCTTTTAATGACATCACAGCTCAGAGGAACACAGCTCAGAGGTCTGCCCTCTTCCGCATACATGAGCTCATGTAATGAAGGCCAGCGGTAGGTGCTGTACAGGTAAACCTCATTCCCTTGATCTCAAAAGGCACTCTAGCGACTTGTGCTAGTAGCTGCAGTCTTTAGCGTCCTTGTTAGTGCACCCGCCTCCCATCCCGGAGACCCGGGTTTGAGACCCGCTCGGAGCGGGTGCGAGTAGGACCCGTGGGGGTTACACTCACAGATACGCTCTGATTGACAGCTGAGTAAAATTAAGTCCCTCCCACCCAGCTCAAACCTGAAAAAGCTGATTTTTGATGAAAAATGACTTAACATGTCATCTTTCATCACCCATTAAGCCCCTCCCACCCAGTAAGCACAGCCAATCAGCATGTTCTCTCAGACTCCATGTCCAGCTGTGACGTCGCCTTTTGAGTTACAGGTTTAAAACTGCGAAAGCTGAGAAAAGATGTTACTTTCACTCATACTCTTCCATGTTCAACATTAAAAAAAATTAAAACAAGTTATGATATAGTGTGACATCCTAAAAACAGACCTCATGTTGAGCTGCAGGATTTGAAGTGTTGGCTACTTTAAATGCATCATTTATTGATCAAATTATTTACCTATATATTTATTTATCAGAAGACAATACAGGTAATAGGTGATGAGTGGGGATAAGTTGTAAGGGGTTGATGTAAGGGGTGGACCTTTAGCTGTCTTTCGAAGATTCTTCTGTCCATTCCTCCACTGAGGGACCGTCAGTTCTCGCTACCAGGCGCTAGTCTTTAACCGATCACGGGTTGTATGACGGAACCTCAACCTCAACTTGAGTTTTTAGTGTTGAATTTTGAGATGAGGTAAAGGGTTGATGTTCCAGACAAGATCTTCAAACATCAAGGCCTTGGATTTGACTACAGGAAGCCAGTGGAAGGAGATGGGAGGTGTGATGGGGTCCTTCAGGTTGGTTGGACACGAGGTGTGAAGCTGCACTCTGAATCATCTGGAGGGGTTTGATGGAGCTGGCTGGGAGACTCAGGATTAGTGCGCTGCTTGATTTGAGGACATGAGAGAGAGCCTGATTTTCTACAGATGTTATACAGAACCTTCAGCTCCATGCAGATGATTACTGGAGATACAGAAGAGCAGATACACACACTGTGTTTCAGAGTGTTTTGTCTGTGGATTCTTATGAAGTCTTTTGTGAAAATCCGTGACTCATCACCATGAGTGAGTCAATAGATGACAGTCAGTTATTCATTTACAGACTTAACCTGAGGCGATCTTATGACCTTATGGTTTCTACATCCCCCTGAATCCTACCAGCTCCATCCTTCAAGCTTTGCTAGCTCCGCCCATTATTTTTTGTTCATTATGTTTATTCTTATTATTGTAGCAGATCGCTCCATTGTGAGACCTTTTACTCTCGGGAGAAAGAGGTCCTGTTCCGTGTCCTGCTCTCACACACTCTCCTCACAATGCGAGGAAACCGATAGCCAAACATTCCCAATGTCTCGGAGAAGTCGCTCGGGAAGGCGTATTGTGCTCAGGTAGCTGATTTTATTGGAGGTAGATGGAGAATAAAGAATGGAGGGAGAGAAACGGAGCAGGAAGCGTGATGTAAAGGGCCGGAATAAGTGGAAGGAAATTACTCAGGTCGGATTGTGGATCGGGAAGAAGCAGGAGGCGGAGTTACGCTTTTACCCAGGAGTTGATTATTCTGCTGTGAAGAGTTTTATTCCATTTACATTTACATTTCTGGCATTTGGCAGACGCCCTTATCTAGAATGACTTACATTTCATCACATTTTATACAACTGAGCAATTGAGGGAACAGTTGGAGCTGGTGGAACATTCCGATCAGTAGTCCAACACCATAACCACTATTCTTCGTCTTTATACATGATTTACACTGACCATGCATAACATTATGACCACCTGCCTAATATTGCTGGTCCCCCTTTTTTTACTGCCAAAACTGACCCGTCATGCGTCAATGCACTGTGTATTCTGACACCTTTCTATCAGAACCAGCATTAACTTCTTCAGCAATTTGAGCAACAGTAGCTCGTCTGTTGGATCGGATCACACGGGCCAGCCTTCGCTCCCCACATGCATCAAGGAGCTTTGGCCACCCATGACCCTGCCGCCGGTTCACCACAGCTCCTTCTTTGGACCACATTTGATAGATACTGACCACTGCAGACCGGGGACACCCCACAAGAGCTGCAGTTTTGGAGCTGTTCTGATCCAGTGGTCTAGCCATCACAATTTGGCCCTTCGTCAAACTCGCTCAAATCCTTACGCTTGTCCATTTTTCCTGCTTCTAACACATCAACTTTGAGGACAAAATGTTCACTTGCTGCCTAATATATCCCACCCACTAACAGGTGTCATGATGAGGAGATCATCAGTCTTATTCACTTCACCTCTCACTGCTCACAATGTTACACCTGATCGGTGTATTTCACTATACTAACATTATTAGATTTGATGCTGTGGAAGATCCAGAAAAGAAGTTCATCCTTGTATTCACTTATGTTACAGCAGCTATAAACATCTACTATCTTCCTTAATTTTTTTTCCAAAAACACAGCAATAAATGTTAAATAAACATCTCTGTATCAACGATTAGACTTCTCTTTTTGTTAAATAACAACATGGTGCAGCATCTGGCATAGAAATGGAATTTATGGACTGGAATTTACGTCCTTCGTCGTGCTGTTGTTTTATTTCTCTTCACATGCTCCTGCGCTCGTCTCTGGTTCCTTGGTTGTTTGGGCTTTCTGTGTTCCTGCCACCTGACGTTTGTCTCCTCTCTCAGTCACACGAGCTCAGAGCGAGGACTCGGGAAGAGGGATTTTTCTTGGCTGACATTTCCCATGACGCACCACAGTGCTTGCATCCAAACAGCCTGAATGTTAACCATGTAAAGCATGCGCTCGGCGACGAGATTGGATTGTTCCAGAGGATTAACTCCAAGCGTAGAGATCATTCATCTATCTGAGATGGGATTGCAGTGTTTCTCTGCAGCATTTGTGTGTTTACTCCATTTCTGAGGAGAAAAGCTAGCTTACATCCTATTATCAATTAGCTCTCATTTACTGATCGAAGAACATCCCTGCCTTATGCAACTTCTGATTAAATATCTTTAGAGACAAATTAAAATAAAGCTGGGGGAAAAAATCGGTGCTTTTGCACAGTTAGTTCGCTTTGCTAATCTAGTCTGAGGATGAAACCTAGCATGTAACATGCTAATCAATCGAACAATCCCATTTTTCACACTGATTTGTTCTTTATTTATTTATTTTATGTCTAACTAATTAGACAATTAAACAATACACTGTTTCTCCTTGAAAATGGCGGACAGGCCACGCCCACAACAGTAGCTAAAGTGTTATGAGAGAAAATTAAACAGATTTCAAGGATTTTTCCTGTCAGAAATCATCATCCCTGAATACTTTTAGCCAGATAAGAAACTCTTGAAGAAAAGAGTGTGTGCTTTTTGTTCAGTTTTTTATATTTTCTCATCGCTAGCTTATTTATGCTCCAGCACTCCTCTTCTCCTTATTCTCTCCTTAACATTTGAACATTTTTTACATTTTTTCCCCCAGTATCACTGTGTGTGTGTGTGTGTGTGTGTGTGTGTGTGTGTGTGTGTGTGTGTGGTGTTAAATTTAGCTCAATTCTGTCGTGCCAGTGCTGTGTGGTGTGCGTGTGAAACAGAGAGAATAGAGCTTTATTATGCTTTTCCTGTAATTTCATACCATATGGGTGATATGAAGATGTGTATTGTTTGTTTTCGTTTTGTTCTGTTGGCAGAACGCAGGCGTGAACCTGAAGCAGAAACATCTGGCAGGCTGTGATACGCAGAACAGGAATTGTTTAATGCTGTCCGTTAAAGCCTTTAATCGTTTAATAAAGGAATAAACAGACAGGATGTGCTGGAATAAAACATTAATTAATGACCGGAGTACATCGTTTTCCTATAGAAGCACACACTAAAGTCTTTTATTCTTAGCAAATTGCTAATGCTAACATTACTATCACTTATGTTAAGCAGCTACTATGAATCGCTTCCTCATTAGTCTCAGTTTTTCCTTTCTTGAAGTAAAATAAATAAATATCTATTGATTAGGGATTAGTAAATCTTTGGGGATTGTGGATCGTGCTGTGTGTATGTAGCTAGTACAGTTAGCATGCTTTGCTAATCTAATCTGAGGACAAAGCCTAGCATGTAGCTTAAAAATCCAACAAACAAAGCGATTTTCACAAAGATTTGTTCGCTATTTCATTTAACTAGCTAGCTTTAGAAGATACATAGAGCTACTAATGTTAGAAAATGGTGGACAGGCCACACCCACAAGAGTAGCAGCTGCTAAACAGCTATGAGAGAGAATTAAAAATGTTTAGAAGTTGTTTTCATGTCAGAAAACAGCTTTTACAAACACTTTTAGCAAGAGCGGCTCCTGTTAAAGATCCATTTTGGAGATTTGTTTAAAAAAAAGAGAGATTTCTTTGGAGACTCCTTACAGAGAATGTTAGATATTAGGAAGTTATCTATCTATCTATGTATCTATGTATCTATCTATCTATCTATCTATCTATCTATCTATCTATCTATCTATTTATTTATTTATATTTTCAGTATTTTAACGTCAACATGTGCTAAACACATCCTTGTGTAGGTTGTTACTGCGGAACATACTAGAACATTAGCATTAAATATAAACCTGTGATGGACATAAAAAAAAATCAACATTTTCTGACCAATCAGAATCAAGAATTCAAAGGTGCTGTGGTAAAAAAAAAACCTTCTCAGTGTTATACACAATTAATCCACACTTCTCTTTAACTCTACAGGATATATTGCTGTGCACATGCTCTTGTTTCTGTATTCTGCAGAATTTCTACACTCTACAAAGCCATTGTTAGCCTTTGGGACTCAGTAATCACCAGACAGATGACAATATCCGTCACTGATCTCCTGCTTGGTAACGATGAGTCATATCTACAGGATACATGCTTTAAACTAATCTGTCCACAACTCCGACCTCCCAGTGAAGCGACAGTTTACATTTTTCCAAAGCTTGTAAATGACCTGTTTAGGGAAATGCTAGTAAATAGTTGCATTTGTGCTGACCGCAGATGCGTCTGGCGAACAGCTGGACGGCGTTAAGGACGCCTGTCCGAGCATGCCGCTGAGAGCTTTGTGACGGGACGGAGAGGAGAGATCTAACAAACTTCCTCCTGAGTGTGTATGTGTTTGTGTTTGCTGTGCCAGAGAAGACCTGCACTGTTTCGTCGCGTCCCGGATGCCTCTCAGGACGCCGTAAACACACAGGAGGAGAGGGATTAGCCGCGGAGATTAAAAACAATGCTTGTGTTATAGAAGGAGAATAAACATGTGCAGTGGTACAGCGACAGTATGAAGTTTCATGAAATGGTCTTGTGAAGAAGTATTAAAATTCCAGTTTAATGGAATCTTCACTAAGGTGAACGAATTGATGGTTTGAAATGAGTCATTAAGGCCTAAGAGTCAGTACTTTCAAAAGAGTCACTTAGACAAACCAGTCAGTACTTTTGAAAGAGTCATTTAGACTAAAGAGTGGATAGTTTGAAATGAGTCTCTAAGGCGAAAGAGTCAGTACTTTCGAAAGAGTCACTTAAACTAAAGAGCCGCTTTTTTTTAAATGAGTCACTAAGGTGAAAGAGTCAGTACTTTCTAAAGAGTCATTTAGACCAAAGAGTTGATACTTTGAAATGATTCAGAAAGGTGAAAGAGTCAGTACATTCTAAAGAGTCATTTAGACTAAAGAGTTGATACTTTGAAATGATTCAGAAAGGTGAAAGAGTTAGTACTTTCGAAAGAGTCACTTAGACAAAACAGTCGATTCCTTGTAATGAGTCACTAAGGCGAAAGAATCAGTACTTTCCAAAGAGTCACTTAGACTAGGGAGTCGATAGTTTGAAAGTCTAAATAGTTGATACTTTGAAACGAGTCTATAAGGTGAATGAGTTGATACTTTCAAAAGAGTTACTAAAGAGTCAGAACTTTGAAACGAATCTAAAAAGTGAACCAGTCAATACTTTGAAATAAGTCACTAAAGCGAAAGAGTCAATACTTTCAAAAACGTCACTAAGCTTCCACACTCACTTCACTGTGTCTTGAGAGCACTGTGTACACTCTGCACTCTTTATGAGGTGTTTAAGAGGAATTGGGGGAGGTGAAAATGCAAGCACTTTCTGGAAATATCGTACAGTTACCTTTTACTGGACTGATGATGCTTAATACGCCTTGCTTAATAGATTAGATAGTTTAATTGTTGTGTACATGTGCAGCTCTGGTTTCGGGTAAATGATGTGACGGAATGGCTAATGGGCCATTTCACGTTGTGTAGATCTTGTTCTGTCAAACACAGACCTAATCTTTAGGACGTTTGCTGAAAATTTGTGCAGGTCCCATGACGTAGGTCAGATTTTTCCATTCCATGTGTCATGCATTTACGAAAAAAGAGATTAGAAAAGTGTTAGAACTTTGAAACGAGTCTAAAAGTGAACAAGTCAATACTTTGAAATGACTCAATAAGGCTAAAGAGTCGATACTTTCGAAAGAATCACTGAAGTGAACAATTCGATGCTTTGAAACAAGTCTATAAGGCGAAAGAGTCGATTCTTTGAAATGACTCACTAAGGTGAACGAGTCGATACTGTCAAACGAATCGCTAAGATGAAGAGTCATTACTTTAATTATGTTTTAATTAATATATGAATCTAACATTTCTTGTTAGGATATTATTCTCAATCAGATATAATTATTCAGCATGTTTTTAGATGCTTTTAAAATTTTAACCTAGAGCAAAACTTAAAATAATTTTTAAAAAAAAAGAGAGAGACTATTTCAGACTTGACATTATTCATACAAGACATCATGAAACAGTTTGTTTCCATGAAGAAGAACCTAATGTGGATTTAAAGATGCTTTAAAGAAGAGGATCCAAGCTCCATCCTCTGGGATCCGAGTGTCTCATCCTGTCATGAGCCCTTTTTAAAGCTTTATGACAGGACAGCTCTTGATGTTCTAATGAACTTCCTCCTGAGTGTTTGTGTTTGGTGTGTCAGAGTAGAGACCTGTCCCGTCTCTCTACGTCCCGTCCGTCTGTATGCTCGAGGAAGTCGTAAACGAACAACTAGACTAAACTGCAAACGAATCAACATCTGGCTGTAACATTCCTCCCAGATTTTTTAAACTATATCGAGGAAAGTTCAGGACAGCCGCATATGTAATACAGCGAGATTTCCCTCCTCACCCGATTGGCGGTGCTAACGCTGCCTGTGGAACACGTTCCCTCGGGTATTTTTTTTTTTTTTTTTTTTCTTTGGTTACTCCGGTTCTCATGTTCCGAGCACTAAGATTAGCCACTTTATTTTCATAGCACTCTTGACCCTGGTGGGATTATGGGTAACAGCCGTTCTCAGGTTTCTGCTCTTCTGAAAAGCGAGGTCTCATGGCGGTGCGGTTTGGCACATTACAACAGCTGTTCTGACCCAGTGAGAACCGGTCCTGATGTGGTCCAGGGCAAAACGCAGCCTGACAACTGCCTACAGGAGCCGAGCGCTGTTATAAATAGGAATTTATAAATTGGAATTTATCAAAAAATCAATAAATATCGATTAAAGCTAGCGACATGAGCTAATCATTTTTAGGAACCACTAATTACAAGCCTTTTTTTTTTTTAAAACATCAGACTGCTTGTGTTGCACTGAAGTAAAGCTTGTAAGATAAAGCACCAGACAGCAGATTTGTTTTTTTATTCAAATTCAACTAAAAATCCAGAAAAGGAAGCTCAATGCTGCAGAAATACTGCTAGAAAGAACAATAGTAGTAATAGAGTAATAGCTTGTTACTCTACTGTGTATACCTTTTGTGTGTTAGAGCTTGAGTAGTTTGTTTATTTCATATCTTTTTTTTATTTGAGTTATCGTAGAATGTCTAACTTTATACCGGAATTTTATTTTCTGATTAGTTTTATCGTTCCTTATCGTAAACATTCCTTATAACAGAGGGTTTTTTTTAAATAAATAAAATAAACAAATAAATAAAATAATAATAATAAAATTCTTCTGTCAGTTTGAGCATTTATCTAGTCTCTCTCTGTCTCTCTTTCTGTCTGTCTCTCTCTCTCTTTCTCTTTCTCTCTGTCTCTTTCTCTCTGTGTCTGTCTCTCTCTGTTGCCGTGTCTCTCACTCTGTCTGTCGGTCTGTCTCTTCTGTGTCTCTTTCTCTCTGTCTCTCTCTCTGTCTCTATGTCTCTCTCTCTGTCTCTCTCGGTCTGTCTTCTGTCTCTCTCTCTATGTCTCTCTCTCTCTGTTGCAGTGTCTCTCACTCACTCTGTCTGTCTGTCTCTTCCTCTCTCTCTCTGTCTCTCTCTCTCACTCTCTCTCTCTCTGTCTGTCTGTCTCTCTCTCTCTTTCTCTCTCTCTCTCTCCCCGTCTCTCTCTTTCTATCTGTCTTTCTCTCTCTCTCTCTCTCTCTCTTTCTCTGTCTTTCTGTCTATGTAGAGAGAGAGAGAGAGAGAGAGAGAGAGAGAGAGAGAGAGAGAAACAGAGTGAGAGACACGGAGACAGACAGAGACAGAAGGACATAGAGAAAGAGAGACAGAATGAGTGTGTTTCTGTCTCTCTTTCTCTATGTCTCTCTGTCTCTCACTCTGTCTGTCTGTCTGTTTGTCTGTCTGTCTCTCTCTCTCTCTGTGATGTATATAAATCTGATTCGGATCTATACTAGTCTTACGCTAATAAACGCATGCTAGCCATGCCCTATTTGTTTCCACACTCACTTCACTGTGTCTTGAGAGCACTGTGTACACTCTGCACTCTTTATGAGGTGTTTAAGAGGAATTGGGGGAGGTGAAAATGCAAGCACTTTCTGGAAATATCGTACAGTTACCTTTTACTGGACTGATGATGCTTAATATGCCTTGCTTAATAGATTAGATAGTTTAATTGTTGTGTACATGTGCAGCTCTGGTTTCGGGTAAATGATGTGACGGAATGACCAATGGGCCATTTCACGTTGTGTAGATCTTGTTCTGTCAAACACAGACCTAATCTTTAGGACGATTGCTGAAAATTTGTGCAGGTCCCATGACGTAGGTCAGATTTTTCCATTCCATGTGTCATGCATTTACGAAAAAAGAGATTAGAAAAGTGTTAGAACTTTGAAACGAGTCTAAAAGTGAACAAGTCAATACTTTGAAATGACTCAATAAGGCTAAAGAGTCGATACTTTTGAAAGAATCACTGAAGTGAACAATTCGATGCTTTGAAACAAGTCTATAAGGCGAAAGAGTCGATTCTTTGAAATGACTCACTAAGGTGAATGAGTCGATACGGTCAAAAAAGTGAACAAGTCAATACTTTGAAATGACTCAATAAGGTGAAAGAGTCGATATTTTCAAAAGAATCACTAAAGTGAATAATTCGATACTTTGAAACAAGTCTATAAGGCGAAAGAGTTGATTCTCCGAAACGACTCACTATGGTGAACGAGTCGATATGATCAAACAAATCATTAAGATGAACGAGTCAATACCGTCAAATGAGTCATTAAGATGAAAGGGTCATTACATTGATTATGTTTTAATTAATATATTAATCTAAAATTTCTTGTGAGAAGATAATTCTAAATCAAATATAATATTATTCAGCATGTTTTAGATGCTTTTAGAATTTCAAGCTAGAACTAAACAATTAAAATATAAAAAGAACAGAAAAAAAAAGAACAGGACTATTTCAACCCTGAAATTATTAAAACAAAACATCAAGAAACAGTTGAAATTTCTGTTTACATGAAGAAGAACCTAATTTAGATTTAAAGAAGCTTTAAAAAAAATTGATAGCTTAAAATGAGTCACTAAGGCAAAAGAGTCAGTACTTTCGAAAGAGTCACTTAGACTAAAGAGTCGATAATGAGTTGAAATGAGTTGATACTGTGAAATGAGTCGCTAAGGTGAAAGAGTTGATACTAATTTAATTATATAATATTTAAGAATTTAATAAATTCCACTAATTATGTGACTTCTGGGGGCATTTCACAAACATCACTGGGGGTAAATACTTAAACAAATGCACCATCAGTAGCAGCAGTCAATATCAAAGGAGCTACATGGGTGCCAATATTAAAACTGAGAGAATATCAAATATCCTGAGGAGGTCTGAAAGAAATTAGAAGTTGTTATAAAGTAAAATGATGGAGATTGAAGTTAGTCTTGAGGTTTGGTTGATGTTTTAATGCTAGCGCTAACATTCAGTGCAAAAGCTTTTCTTTTGTATTTAAGGCGTGTCTTATATCAGTGATAGACAACAATACAAAACAAGTTTGAAATGCTGAAACCTGATGTGAAGAAAGCAGTGTATGACATCTGGCTAAGTTTTAACTTGATAAGTCGAGAACATTATAAGAGGAGCTATAGAGCTGTCCTTTATTACACTATTAATACTGATAGGATCCCAAAGATATCCAGAAGGTTTGAAACAGGTTGAAGGAAGGACTAAAGGAGGTTGTTGCAAGTTAGTCTTGAAGTCAAGTTGATTCTTGATGTATTGTCCAGAACAATATGAGTGGTGCTACATGGTGCCAATATTACAGGCTTTCAGAAGGGTTGTTGCATTTATAAAGAGAAATGATGTACATACAAGTGGACAGTCAGCAATGGCAATTAGTTGCATTTCTCCTGGCAATTAGTTTACTTTTCTGGTATTTGGCAAGACACCCTTATCCAGACTTGCATTTTATCCCATTTTTTTATATAACTGAGCAATTATGGGTTAAGGGCCTTGCTCAGGGGCCCAGCAGTGGCAGCATAGTGGACCTGGTATTTGAACTTACAACCTGTAGTCAAATGCCTTAACCACTAAGCTACCACATCCCCCATTAGTTGCAATGCAGATGCTTTGTGCAAGTGCATCCTGTGACACTTTTCTACCATTCATCTAGTCATGAATTCAGAAAAAAAGGAAATTAGATTTGGAAATTTGGAAAATGTAGAATGTTTATTTACCCATCTGTGCCAGGAATGGGCTACGTGTTGTTCTGGCACAGTGTGAGAGCTCAGCTCCATGTAAGGCCATATCAGGATCAAGACTTGAGGTCGCTTCCAAACACAATGGGGCATTCTTTAACAAACACATTACCCGGAACAGCCCACCCCCACTCTCCAGCCCGGGAGAGTCTCAGACCGATTACTGCCTCCCCACCTTCCACACCAACCCCCCCTTCTTCCTCCACAGTCCACATATCCAATCAGAAGCCTCCATGGACAGGAAGGTAACCCGACTCCAAAGTCCAAGCCTGGGGCTTTAATCTTGGCCACAGTTTGAGGCTAGTAGAAAGATTCCCTTATTCACAGAGGTTCCTTTCTCATCAGAAACACACTCTGGGACAATGCCAGAGGATTAAATTAGCTAGACCAACAAACACACACCTTATCTGGTGCATGGTCCATTACATATTTACCAGGACTATGGCGCTTGAGGATTTAGCACAGTCTGGTTTCCAAATGCTTAACAGCCGCCTGGATGGATGATGCCTACTGTTGTTTTGTTGCTCTCCCCGCAGCTGAGCGCTGGATCCGAGTGCAGCTGTGACGTCAGCCCTGACGGAACCAAGAAGAAGAAGTCCAAGAATCTGTAAGTTCTTCTGTTTCCTTTGAACCATGTATCTCAGATATGCTTTTGAGTTCTCCTGCTAGACCAGCTGACACAAAAGCTATTCATGATTCAGGGTGCAAGCTAGCAAACATTGATTTTCTTCTGTTACCTGATGTTCCCAGGGGGCTTCAGGCTGCATTGTGGTTCCTCACACTACCGTATGCTAAATACTTATTTGAGAACTTTGAAATCTGAGAAGCTTTTCTTCTATTGTGCAGCCCGGGTTGGGGGAAAAGTGTATCACTGGGACATTTTCTTCACAGGGCCATGTAATGTGAAGCTTTTTGTTGGTGTGTACAGTCACTTCTCCTGGTGCTTCATTCATTCCTTGTTTCTTGTATATATTAAAAAGCAAAAAGACGGAGTTGTCTGGGGGCCTAAAATGATCACTTCGTACTGTACACACAATGCTAAACCAGTGCCAGTAACCATCTGAGGTTAGTTTAACACCTTAGGAATTTCAACCAGTTTCACGTATAGGAAAATTTACCTTACATCGCATTAGTGGGACAAAAAATTCCACTGTCAGGACAAAATATTATTTTGCTTAATGGTTCATGCAGACGTTAGGAAGACGTTCATGCAGACGTTAGGTTTTGGTTTTTGGAAAAATATTTCCTAAAAAACATTTAGCATTTAAATTTCTATAAGCCATGGTATTAGCATTCGACAGTGATCACCGTCTCAATAATAATAATAATAATAATAATAATCTTGCATTTTATTTATATATTTATTTGAGAAACATGGAGGTGAATTTCCTGTTTTCAGCTTGTTTTAGTAGAAAAAAAAAAGAAAGTGTTGAAAGAACAGGAAGTTCTTTGTGCTGGTGTTATATATGGAGTGAATTATTTATAGCTGTATTTATTTACTCTGTGTTTTTCATCTAGATGAGTGAAAAACTGTAAATACACACCCCAGCTTCATGGGAACGAGTGACTGACATGAAAGAAATTCGGGTGAAAGTTGACTAGCAGGTGTTACCCTTTCTTTTATTGCTGTTTAAAGGAAAAGGTCCAGTCTGGAAAACAGGGATGTGGTTAGAAATTGCGGTGCTAGTTGGTCAATTGGTGCTGCATTTCTGTTATTCCTTTGAGAAGGATGTTAAGGTCCCAGAATGCAATGCAGCTGTATGATACGGCTGAGGCAGTGACATAGCTTGGTTAGTTCGCATTCTGTGAGATGATGGTGGGTTTAGCGTAAAGGAATAAATCACCGCTGCATCACTCTGTTTCGTTAGAGATGGAGTGATAACTAAATCTACCACAATTGCATTGTGGGTAATGTAGGAAACCGAAGTAAAAATACACCAACATGTCAATGAAAGAAGTTTAAATAGAATTAGCATAACTAGCACTTAATTCAAATTTTTATGCTAGCTTTTCAACGTTATGCTTTTTTTTCTCCAGTTTTCCCAAAATGCACCAAAATGTCAGTGAAAGAAGTTTAAATAGAATTAGCATGACTAGCACTTAATTCGAATTTTTATGCTAGCTTTTTTTAGTTCTCTGCTTTTTTTCATAGTTTTTCTGAAATGTAACGTAAATTTTAGACCTGGATATGAAGTGTTGCGTGAAATCAATCGTGAAACAGTGAAGCGATAATAAAGCAGATGTTAAAGCTGTCGTAAACGTGACCAGTGCATGTTTGAGCAGCTACGTTGATCAGAGCGAGGTGTGAAAAGTTCACGTCAGTGTTAAAGCCGCCCGAGCTTCATCAGCTGCTGATTGGCTCAGCGTTACTGCCACGTTAATCAAAAGCCACACATTACCACCTGCTTAAACGGCGACGGCTGGGAGTCGACTAATGTTTTGTCATGTTATCGTCGCGACAGTGGGCTGTCAGAGGCGTCGCTAAAATAAAAGCAGATTTTATAAAGAAATATAATATTTGATACGTCTAAGAAATATTTCTGAGATTTAAAAAAAAAATTGGACCGTTCCTTTGAAAATGTTTATTTGAACCAAGTTTTTGTTCAATTTCGCTAAATTATTTAAGCAGTTTCAAATGCTGTGATATAAAAAATATATATATAATAAAATAACCTCTTGACCGGAAAAATAAAATGAATCCAAAACGTAAATTTACCCCATAACCTCAAATATGTAATTAGCATCTGCTACAAGATCGTTCTAGAATGTTCTTTTAAATCTATACATCAAACATTAAAACTACCGACAGGAGACATGAGTAACGCTAGTTATCTGGTTATGATGTCATCAGTTAATGGATCTGATACATTAGACAGAGAGGAACTTGCTGTTCTTTCAGTTCTTGGAAGTTGATATGTTAGATGCAGGAAAATTGGATGGATTGGTGTAATGTCCAAATTGTGATTGTTAGATGACGAGGAGAATCAGGGCAGGTCTTGTGCTGCGTTCCTGAGATGTTGTGGTTAGTTCCTAACAAAAGGGCTCCAAGGAAGGAGAACCGATGACCCGGTGACCCGGTGACAGGGTCATGGCCACACAAAGGTCATTGAGGCTAGCTCGTCTGGCACGACTTCTTAGAAGATCTACTGCAGCACAGATTGCAGGGACAAGTTAAAGCTGGCTGTGATAGAAAGGTGATAGAAAGGTGCTCACACCTGGACAGGTGAGATATTTTATTCATATCATCAGTGGTTTGTTAGGCCAAAGCTTTTTATTTTTCTCTTTTATCTAGCTTTACACTTGCTTGTGGTTTCAAACTCTACAATGGAAATATCTGATTGGAAATATCTGATAAAATGTTATCATTTTACAACACAGATGTAAAACAAAATCCACCAGCAGACCCAGATGAAATTTGTAAATATTTCTAGAATTTAACCCAATCTCAAACCCAGTTTTCTTCCTAGTGTCCCAATTCTCCCAGCTTTAGACTCACTTTGTTGGATTTATTTACTGTATGACACACATATTGACTCCCATTTAGCTTTTTTTTTTTTGCTTTCCCAGTACTAAACTGGTTGCTGTAAGTTTCCTTTATACTCTAGCTTGTCTCACAGCTCCAGTCCAAATACAAAAAAACACCCAGCAACATTGTTTTGGCTGGTGGACTGTAGTAACCGGAGCAGATTTTGTTTTTGGATGAACTGTACGCTTAAGTGCAGGTACAGTACACTCTCAGTCCCGCTGTGGAATGGGACGGAGCAGAACTTTTACTCGTTCAAACAGAAATAAAATCATAAGAATCCCCCAAACCACAGCTGGCACTCCATCAAGGTCATTGTTTTTTTTCTCTCTTTTTTTGGTTGTATTTCTGACTCCCTTGAGGGAGTGGAGGGAGATTCAGAGCAGGATGAGACTGAGGAGGAGAAACGTTCGGTGTGAAAGAAGCTATCCAGTAAAGAAAGAAAAAAGAAAGACAGACAGACAGACAGACAGACAGACAGAGAGCTGAAGCATCAGATAAAGTGAAAAGAATCTGCTGAATGTACAACCTCGTTTCAGACAAAACAACCACTCAAGATATTTACATGACTTTCAATAAGCGAAATGAATCACAACCATTAGCATCATTCCTTTAGCATCCAAAAACTCCAAACAGTGGCAGAAATACCTCTAATTTACATTTTTTATTTAGTCAGCCACCTAAAATGACACCGGTTCATAATTGTTGTTTGATTCTCAGATTCTTTAAAACTGATATTGTTATTTTTATTATTTATTTATTTATCTATTTATTTATGTTTATTTTTAAATTTCTTTTTGGACACCAGACTCCATAAATACCTCATAATTTACATTTTTATTTATGTTGGCTATCTAAAATAACATCGGTTCATAATTAGTGTTTGTTTCTCTGTTTTTTAATTGATTTTGTTTTTTTATTTCATTTCATTTCATTTCATTTCATTTCATTTCATTTCATTTCATTTATTTATTTTATTTTATTTTATTTTATTTTATTTTATTTTATTTTATTTTAAAATTTCTGTTTTGGACACCAGAATTGATGTCAGTCAGTATTATCCTGGAGATGACTTATCCACACTTACAGGCTACAAAATAGACAAAATTAAACACTACATTTGTGTCACATTATTTAACTAAAGAATTAACAATTCATGTGCTATTGAAAAAGTTTTGAAAGTTCAATAATTCATGTAAAACTAGCATGTTATGTTGGTCATCCAGTTTGGATTGGTTTTCGTCAAGAGCTGGTTAATCTGGGACTGAAAGGGAATCCTAGTACTAGTAATACTAGTAAAAGTAACAAAATGTGTAGTAAAAGTAGTAGTAACAGTTGCTTAATTTAACTAAGAATATTTACACATAACAAAAGCTTTAATCTTAAAACTCTTTCCTAATTTCCTGGATCTTTGACACTTTGACTGAACAGTAAACATGCAGATACACAACACATCAGCGTGTCCTTTCTGCACCATGATTGGCTGAGGCCTGATCCCACCCCCTGTCCCCCTGTCTTCCCCTCCCCGGGCTTTAAAAAGGCTCAGAGGAGCTGAACGGGGCTAGATGATCGTGCCTCGTTGCCCACCCTGCCCCACACCTACACACACACACACACTCACACTTAAACACACACATGTTCCATAAAATGGTGGACTTCTCCGAGAAGTACTTGGAAAGGTAGGCATCCTGTTCGTCTCCTCCGAGCTTTCTGTGATGGACAGATTGAGGATGAACCGAGAGGGGAGGGAGAGGAAGAAAGAGAAAGGAGCTTAGAATAGAGAGTGAACTAAAGAGACGGTGTGAAGTTGAGATCTTCTCTGCTGGGATTTGAGAGAGATCCACGTGAGTTATCAGATCTTTTATGCTGTGTGTGTGTGCATGTGGGTGTTGTTGGGAGATGGAGATGTTGGAGATATGTTCTCTCTGTGTTCTTGTGTCTCGTTATAGTTTATCTGTAAATGTGAAATTGTCGTGTTTGTGTCGGAGAAGCACGAAGCCATGTTATTGACCCAACTGAGTGAAGGCTCCAGCAGACACACTAACACTCTGATGGCTGTTTATTTCAAGCACCGGTCTTTGCATAAACCTAGATATAGGATAGCATTAAAAATGGATGAACTACAAGCCTGGATTCTTTTTTTGCCCCTCCACCTCATTCCCATTGGCGTAGTTTTTTTTAAAGCTCCATCATCGCTGCCGAGCCTCTCTGGGCCGTTCTAAAATGTCTTTCCCACTGCAGGCGTCCTGGTTTTCATGCACCAGAATAGCTCAGAGCAATGCTGCGAGAGATAATAAGAGCCTGCCAGAGCGGGAACTGGAGCCTGGGGACGATTCCGGATTTGCGGACGGAGACGTTCCTAGTCCTCGGAAGCCGGTGGAGAGGAAACGTCAGAAGTCATGGCGATTTGGATAAGCTGCGGTGGCAGTGAATAAGCGTGACGAATGTTTGCATGTGTTTCTGGCTGATAGTGAGAGAGAGCGCTCTATGTTTGGATGTGTTGGAGCGTGTGCAGATGTGCAGCTGGAATTGTATCCATCCGTCTTGTTTTTTTTGTCACGAGCTCAGAGAGTCTGTATGATCACAGTAGCAGCAGCAGATCTTAGATAAACATCTACAGAATCCAGCTGTGGCCAGCTGCTGATAAGCTGAAAGGCTGAGATTCAGGACTCTACTTGAGGTGTTGAAGGTCATCCGTCTTCTGTATGACATTTCCACGGCCGCGTGTTATGAAGCCGCAAACCGAAATAACTCGGGGTTATTTTGCAGCGGGCAGCGTCCACACCGCATGCCTGAGAGGTGGACATACTCACACAGGGCTGTGGAATGTAGACCATCTGCAGGACTATGCTCAGGGAATGCGCAGAAAAACTCCTGCTGTTACTAACATGAACACTCACACACACACACACACACACACATGCACACACACACTCACACATATGCACATATATACACATGGACACACATACGCACATACACGCACACACATATGCACATAAACACACATTCACATACACACACACACACACACACACACACACACACACACACAAAATTACTTTTTTAAAGTATTAGAAAGGATGCAGGTTTTTCAACCCGTCCAATAATATTGTAATATTTTGCACTCATATTACACTTACTAGAGTCTGGCAGTTTTACTTATTAATCAGGTTTGAACCCATTTTTATTAAACTCGTCAGAATTATTTAGCAGAATAAAAACTTTAATAACTTTTATAATAACGTTAAGTGAGCAGCGGGCCTAGAGGGTAGAAAATACCCATAATGCACTAGTGAAGAATAGAACAGAGAGCGAGGCACAAGTTCAGTAACAGGGTCTGTGTAGAGTCTAGAGTAATAAATGACAGCGGCTTCATTTGCATTTGGGAATAATTAATAAAAGTGATCGTTCAGTTGAGGCAAGAACCAGCCACTAAGAAGCACTTTTATTAACAATATAGTGTAATGAAAACAAAATGAGAAAGACAGAAAAAAAAAGGAAAAAGAAAAAGTTATACAGAAATATATATAACAAATTCAAATAAAGAATGAAAAGGGATTTAATTAAAAAGAGAAAAAAAATGGTAAAAAAAAATTGTGCAAATCGTAAATTTGTTCAAATAAAGATGAATGAATAGATTAGAATAAATAATAAATAAAATATATAAAGAAGGGAAAATATGCAGAGAGCATAGAGAAAAAAAGGCAAGGAAATAAATTATATTAAAAAAATATATAAATATAATTAAAAAGGACGTTTGAATGAATGAATAAATAAATAAATAAATAGATAAATAAATAAATAGATAAATAAATAAATAGGAGAGAAAAGAGAAGAAAAATGACATGTGCCAGAACCCCCCCCCCCCAAAAAAAAAACAAAAAACATGATTTGACAGCAAAATGTAAACCAGACCAAAACAAAATACTAAACAAAAAGCCTTGGTTGAGTCCTGGCATCATGTCTGACCTTCATCATGACCTTTCCAAACTGGTATTTTATTTATTTATTTATTTATTTTTAATATTGTACTAACAGCAGTCATGTGCTTGTGTTTGCTTTATAGTGTAAATAAACAGTCTGTACATTTGCTCCAGCTGTGATGTCATGAGACCGGTGTAGTGTGTGCTGCTGAACAGTAGGTGGCAGTGTTGAGTGTCGAATATGTGCCTTCTTTCCCCTCGTGTGTTTTATTTACATTCTGCAGCTTCACTATGTCCTGTTTCCTTCAAAATTCTCCAAAACATCCTGTCTGTTCTCAGATCAGATTTCGTAGCATTTCCTCCAATGCAATCTTTTTTTTTCTTTGCTAACATTTTTTGTTCTCTTGCCTGCCGGATTCAAACCAGATCAAGACCATAAATAGTTTATTAAACTCTCAAATCTTTTCCAAGGCCCGTAAACTTTTGATGGAGGTTCTCAACTCCCACAATGCCTCAACCCTGGCTTTCTGCAGATTTCCCACTGGAGGTAAAATAAGCCAATCAAACACGTCTCGATCATCTGCTTCTGCTTTACACTGTCTAAAAAAAGCCTTTTTATTTGCTCGACCTCTTCAGGTTTCCAATTCAAACCTCCTCCATGCCTGTTTCTCTTTTCCCTGGATTGAGTACATGGACTCGTTTTTGGCCTTGAGTCGTATTTACAGCGTTAACGCTAGCCAAAAAAATCCAAACCAGCTTTAGCATGTGTGTGAGCAGTCAGAGAGGAATGCAATGTGATGAATGCAGCTCCTTAACTACTTGACCATTTCACCGCTCTTATCTTATCAGAGTGGCTTGGAGTGAGTAGAAGGGATCGGGTGCGTCATCGTCAGCGTCATCCAAAATAAAACGTATTTATGTGTAAATGGCGTTGAGGTCTTTGTCAACATCATGAGATAATGCAGCTAGGAGGAAGGGTGTAGTTTCCGATGATATAGCATATGCACCTCGGAAATTCGACTGAGAAATTTCATTGGAAAAGCAATCCACGTGCAAAGCCTTTGATGTTTAACATATGTTCGTATTCGATTGGAGAGACTTTCTCTGGGGTGAACTTGACCAAGTTTAGAGCTGTTAATAAAATAAGCGCTTGATGTTGAAATTTGTCATCAGATTATATTCAGGTGGCATGGTGCAGCGTTGTTATGGTTTCCAGGTCAATCCTGAATTCAGGTTATAGAAGCCTTTATTTGTCTCCTATACATTATGGCACAGTGAAATTCTTTCATCGCATATCCCAACTTTGGAAGTTGGGGTCAAAGCAATGGGTCAGCTATGATACAGCACCCTGGGAGTGGTGAGGGTTAAGGGCCTTGCTCAAGGGCCCAACAGTGGCAGCATGGCAGTGCTGGAGCTTGAACTTCAGTCCTCCAATCAACAACCCAGAGCCTTGAGCTACCTCTGTTCCTGAAGGGTCACAACCAGTTCAACCATGCATATCCTTTCAAGACCATCCCAGGAGATGGATCTTTGAATCTATCCAGGATGTGTTCCTGCATCAAGCTGATTGTTCCTGGAAAAGTCCCCCGATCCACCGAGACCCTGATGAGGACCCTTAATCGTTTACTGAAGCTGAACGAATGAATGAATATTTTTCAGTGGTCTGATTTGGGGTGCGGATAATGTGTCCGAGCAAATTGCGGAGACTTGAAAATGGAAACAAGAAGAAATCAGCTATTTTTGTGTATTGCCAAAGATGGAATATTAGGAGTTGACATTATTTATTCATTTGGAAGCTGATTTACATGAGAAATCCTATAATTAAGGAAGCATTCCTAAGACCAAACCATGACAAGTCTGGGATTTGAACCTTGCTAGTCCAGAACTAGTGCTGGTGGAAGTGCTGAGCCACCACTCCCCCAAACCTCAGACAATTCAGTGGTTAAGACTGATCAGAAGGTCCCAAAGTTCAACCCTTAAGCACTGCCCAGTTGCCAATGCTGGGCCCTTGAGGAAGGCCCTTAACCCTCAAGCTGAGAAATGATTCTCTGGAAGAAGCATCTTCCAGGCTTCACCTGCTTCTGACTGAAAGAGCTGAAGTGCCTCTCAGTTGTCTTACACATCCTCACAGCTGACCTTCCTCCTTCCTGTTGACAAAGATAAGAGCAGTAACTTCAGCCCTGAATGGCCTTGGCTTTGAAACACAAAAGCAGCTTCATGGAAAAGCAAGATTGTGCAGTTGAAACATAATCATGTTCCCTATTCATGCGGTAATGGAACGTTTGAACATGGAGCAACAGAAATACATATGCGGTGGGTTAAAGAGGAAGTCTGTGAAGCCACATCTCTCGGAAGTGGTAAGCTTGTGTCTTGACTCAAAATGAAAAAATGCCCGGTGTTGTATTTTAAGGTGATTGTTCATCATGTAGTTGTGTGGGTGTGTGAGAGGGGGTATTTTCGTGAGAGGTAGTGGGGGCATTGTTTCCAGATTTGAGCACAACATTGCATGATGTCATAAATTGTTACAGACTTCCTGTTTCCTGTGAATGCTCACCTCTTGGTTCTTTTACTTGAGCTTTTACTAGCTGAATTCAATGAGACAGCTAACAGTGAAAAAAGCGCTGGAGCTAAAGACATAGCCTTAATGATTTCCTTTCAAACAAACACAGATGTTAAAAGTGATGAATAAGTGTCAGTTTGCCTGGAGCACATGCACTCAGTCCTCCTGTCAGCCTTCACCGAATTTCGCATGATAATAAGTCCAGAACCCGTTATAGAATAGAGGTACGGAGAGGGCAGTACAGATGGACAGATTTAGGAACCGTGTCTAGGGAGATCCAAAAACAGAATGGTCTCCCAACGTGGTGCTGATGAGAGTGGAGCCCTTGCTAATCCACGGTGGAAATCAAACGGCAGGAAATAGGTGTTACGGAAGGTCGGGCATTCCATGAGGACGCAAGCGAGGTCGGAGTGTGTGAGGACGAGCGCTCAGGGATGTGAGGAGGGTGTGTCATGAAGCCTAAAGTTTGGCTGGAGGTAGAGGGGTGCAGCTGTTCTGCTGTATGCTGTTAGCCTCCTCAAGGGCTTTAACCCTGAGGTCACGAGCCCAGGGGCCTTACGGAGAATCCTAGAGAGATGTGTGGAGGTAGAGAGCAGCACTCAGCCTCATCCCTCTGTCAGTACGTCACTCTGTCAGTCAGCAAGGAAGAAGAGGAGAGAGAGGACGAAGGACAGTGAGTGAGACGAGTGCAAGAGAGAGAGAGAAAGAGAGACGGTGTCTCTCTTCCAACTCTCAACACCTTGCTGGAATCTTATCACTGCTTTGTGGTTGACTTCGAAGAAAATGTGTGTACACACGATGTGGATTTATTTTATTTTATTTTTTAGGGTTTTCATGTTTTCCACGATGCCCCGGATCTGAGCTTCATCTCTGACCTACTGCTTATGTGTGTGTCCATACAGGGCCAAAGACATGAAGAACCGACTGGCGTTCCTGAGGAGAAGGAATGAATCTCCAGGAAGCACCCCGGCCAGCAAGCTGGACAAAACTATGAAGTCAATCAAGTAAGTGTTAAATGCTAGTTTGTGCATGCATAGGGTGTGTGTGTGTGTGTGTGTGTGTGTGTGTGTGTTGACACATATGGGTGTGCACATGGCCTGAGAGAAGAAGTAGTGGAAAAAAAGGAAGTTATGTATTTGTGTCATCACATTGTCATACGCTTGTCATGCTTAGCGTGTCTGTCTTTCCATGAATGAATCAATGCCCTCATATGGCGCACGATAACGTTTGTGTTTACGTTATCTTAAAACCAGAAATGACAAATTTCACCATATGGGTTGCCAAAACATTTACTTGTAGAACATATCAGACATGAGGGATTCATCTAGTTTTGAGCAACACTGGAGAGACCGATCAGGAAAAAAAGAAATCAAACTGTGCATATGAAGTAATACTATTTGTGAAATATACGGCGCACCGCATCCCAGCTGGCTGAACATATGCAGGGGTTTCGTTTCTTTAGCATGACTAACGCCTGCTTAATTACCCGTGGACGCAGCGTACAATGCCACCCTATCGTTCAGAAAGACTGCCTTTGCTCCTAAAGTCAATAAAGCAGCAGATGTTGTATAGCTGTTAATTGTAGTCAGACAATGAAAAAGAGGTTCGGAAAAGCGAGAGGCAGGAGGAGGCGGAGCTATAGTACTATCTTACTGGCTGGCTGTAGCTCCTCCTTCACCCCTCCCTTCTCTGAGCTTAGTCATAAAGAAGCTCTCCGCCAGAGACTCTCAGAGAGGCTTGTAACACACACGGAAACACACAAATACACACATACCGAGCCAGAGAGAAGCACAGTGCTTCGGATGGGTCACACAATGAGAAACCTAACAGAAATGGGCTTGCTCAAGAACCGTTCTGCTTTTATCTGCAGGCCCACGCCGGAGGAGGCGCTCAAGTGGGGAGAATCCCTCGACAAGCTGCTGGTCCATAAATGTAAGTGAGGATTTCGAAACATTTTTAAGTCATTCTCTTTGTATTAAGGTTACAAATTGAGATCTTGCCTCTGCCCTGGAAGTGGGAATGACATGTGTGTGTGTGTGTGTGTGCTTGGTGCATTTTGTGTGAGTGTGTGAATGTGTGTGTGTGTCAGAGACTCTCGCATGAATTAACTCCATATGAATTGAGCCATGCATCAGCAGGGAGGAAATAGCAACACGGAGGGATTAGTGAGCTCTAAAGGCATTTCTGTGCTCTTTCTATTTATATCTAATCCATAATCCAGATCCTGATGATTGGAATATGGTTTGAATTGATGGAGAGGAAAATTGAATGCCTTCAGTTTTAACATCCAGCATGTCATGTGCACAAGTGAGACTTATCTGCACAGTGCACTTATTCAATCGTTTTCCTATCGCAGTAATAACAACAATAAATTAAAAAAAAAAACCTCCAGCCTGCTTATCTGCAGCGGAAAAGTGCTCTCGGGCGCTGGGGTGGCTCCCCGCTTCCTCGTATTCTTACTGAGCACAATCCCAAAGCCTGGCAGAAATGTTCATGCAACCTACAAAGGGAAGGAAGATCTGCTTTATTTAAAAAACAACAACAACATGACAGCATGCAGCAGGTTTTTGTAATCTGTTCTAATTTTATTGAGAAGGCACAAAACCAAATAAATCCGCGACAAGTCGCGTTGAAAATGCCTAAATGTATAAACGAAACACTTTTAAAAGATCTCCGGCTCCGATCGCCAGCGACGGAAGGACAAGAGAGGAAGCCGCTAATCCGAATGGAACGATCCTTATCTCGCCTAACTGAGCCGTTCCTCTGGTTCCTCCTGTCCAATCATCTAATAACACTCCATCTCTCTCTGTCTCGGTCAGATGGCCTGGCGGCGTTCAGAGCATTCCTGCGCACGGAATTCAGCGAGGAGAATCTGGAATTCTGGCTGGCGTGTGAGGATTACAAGAAGATCAAGTCGCAGTCTAAGATGGCCTCAAAGGCTAAGAAGATCTTCGCTGAGTACATCGCCATCCAGTCCTGTAAAGAGGTAAGGCAGAGAGTTTTTGGTTTGTGAAACACAGTTTAGGTGTGTATCAAACCCGGGGCTAAACGCCGGCCAGTCAAAACATGGCTCGATCGTTTTGACTGGAAACAAATCAGAGTTTGAAAGGTTGCTAAGTAAACACACATGGCTAGAGGAGTGTAAATCCTGCGCCTTCCCCCTCCCCCTGTTCTCCGCCAGAGGAGGCATGAGGCAGGCCATGAATGAGCCGTTCTGTGTGTATGGTTCCCACATGGAGGCTTGAGAGAGGCCTGGAGGATGTGAGGTCATACCTGGCTAATAAATTCAAACAAAGCCTGTGCTACACTGAGAGCCTGCTTTTAGCGCATGTTTTCACTTTCTGAGTTTGGAAGAAGCCTGCAAAAAAATTCCACAGTGAGAAAGAAAGAGAAAGAGTGAGAGAGAAAGAAAGAAAGAGAAAGAGCAGAGCGTGTATCTAGACTTGACAAGGATTTGCTACTAACTGTATGATTCCTCTGCTTTCGCCCTCTAGGTGAACCTTGACTCGTACACGCGAGAGCACACCAAGGAGAACCTACAGAATGTCACGCGCTCCTGTTTCGAACTGGCCCAGCGCCGGATATACGGCCTGATGGAGAAGGACTCGTATCCGCGGTTCCTGCGCTCGGAACTCTACCTGGACTTAGTGAACCAAAAGAAGGCGAGCGCCACGTCTACGGCATCCTCGTCGTAAGAGGAGCCACGGCGCAGAGACGCTTGACAAAAATATCTAACTAGCATTGTGGACACTTTCGTTCTCATCCGCCATCCTGTCCTACGACGAGGAGAAAAGAAAGAGGGAGGAATAGAGAGAGAGATAGAGAGGAGACAGTCAGGACGGAGAGACCCCAGAAAGGAAGAGGTGGTTGTCCAATCCGGAGGCTGAGACGTGTGGAGTGTCTGTGTAATGAGCTACATCGTCGTTATTATTATTATTTGTTTAAGTTTGGTTTTGGAGAGAGTCGAGGACGAGGATTTGTTCTTCGATGTAAAGACAGTCGGGTACTGTTTTGCTGTTTCTCATCCTTCGTGCTCTCGGTACGACGAAGACACCACTGTGTTTTTTTTTGTCGCTCTCATTCTCAAGCCGTCAGAACCGGATCGATGCGGCGCCATGCACGCGGTTCCTTCCTGTCCTTTCTTCCTTCCCTCTGTGGTCATGCACTTCTCAGACGAGGCGTCTCCTTTTTTCGTCCCGCCGTCCTGAAAGACGTTCTGGAGGAACGGACCAAATCAGAACACGCACTCTCTCTCTAATGCTTCTGCACGCGGACCGCACTCATCCGTCCGCAGGTCTGCCCGGGTCAAACGCGTGACAGTTTCTGTTTTTAGCAATTCATTGTAGCTCCATATGAGGACTGGATGAGAGGATTCTCAGGACTGCACGGCACTCGACTATGAAGCTTTCAGGCTTGTTTGACCTTTTTTTTTTTTTTTTTTGTATATATTATTATAATTATTATTTTTTATTAGGTTTAAACCTGCACTCCGTAGATCTTTTTCCTTTTTGTTGTTGTTGTTTTTTTAATAAGAAAGATAACGCTTTACCTGTACAGAAAGTTTGCATATTTATTTAGAGCCTCGCTGGATGTCGCGTTCGGTTCATTGCACTCAGCTAAACAAAAAAAAAAATGTCACCCTTCAAACCCCTCCCCCTTCCACAGCCACACAAACACACCCACCTCCTCCTCCTCCCTCCCTCTTACCCATGATTCCCATGAACTTTCCTTATGTAAGTGCAATATGTTTTTTAAATAATTTTTTTTTTGGTAGTCCGCTTATCTTTTGGATAAGTTTCACTTCGACGACGGATTTTTATTTTGTCGGAAAAGAAAAAAAAAAATTCGACCCGCTCGAAGACTGAGTTGCAGTTTTAAGAGAGTATTTAGTTCCTATTATTACGTGAGTTATTCTAACTGTGTAATCCCTGGCAGCAGGCAGTCGAGGGGTTTATGGATGTAAATATAATTCTTAAGAAAAGAATAAAACGACGAAAAAAGACAAACACAAGGTCTTGTGGGAAATTTCCCGCGCAATACAGCTGTATGTATGTACATGTAAATAATCAGAGCCTCAAAGCTATAAAATGACATGTAACGTTATCAGAAAAAAAGGAGGAAAAGACGTGGGGTGAAAAACCCACCTTTTCCTCGGTCATACACTGCTTGTAAGGGGTTTACGAAATGTATTTTATCATTTTCACTGTTTACAAACTCAAACGCATCTCCGATAAAAATAGCAAGCGGGAAAAAAAAAGGCGATAGAGAGAATACATTTGGTGTCATTGTAAAAAAAGAAAAAAAAGAGAGAAGATATAATAAAAGAGATGAAATGATAAAACCGATCTCTGTTCTCTTGGTCTTTGATTATTGCTTTGTTTCTTTATTCTTATTGGATCTAAATAGTGACATATTTTTGTGTGTGTGTGTGTGTGTGTGTGTGTGTGTGTGTGTGTGTAAATACATTCATCACCGTCGCCTCTTTCTGTCACGGCTCGGGTAAACAGGTACAGAACGAATCGCTCTAAATAGGTGACCTGAAACAGTCAAACGGTTGAGAGAGAGAGAGAGAGAGAGAGAGAGGATGGATGAATGGATGGATGGATGAGGAAAGAAAGGGAAATGAAAAAGTGATAAAAGAGGAAAAGGGAAAGCGGGGAGGAGTTAGGAACTAAAAGGAAATCCAAGAATAAGGTGATGAGTGATGAAAAAAATGAAAGAGGAGAGATACACGAGAATAAGGAAGGGGAGAATAAAGAAAGAAAGTGAGAGAATAAAGAAAAGGTGGGAGTTAATATGAAAGAAGAGACCAGGAAAAAAAGAGATTAAAGGAGAAAAGAAGTAAAAGAGAAAAACTGATAGAAGAATTAAGAAGAAAGAGAGGAGAGGAATATATACTGAATATATACTAAATACACCCTTAATATATCCTTAATATATACTGAATTTATCCTAAAGCTATACTGAATTATTCCTGAACTTATCCTGAACTTATCCTAAATACATCCTTAATATATCCTGAAAAAAATTTATAATATATCCTGAAATTCAGAACTTTTTACTGATTTAATCCTGAATTTATCCAGAATATATCCTTAATATATACTGAATTTATCCTAAATCTACTCTGAGTTACTCCTGAATTTATCCTGAACTTATCCTTAATATGTACTGAATTTATTCTAAACCTATTTTGAATTATTCCTGAATTTGTCCTGAATTTATTCTGAACTTATCCTAAATATATCCTTAATATATACTGAATTCATCCCAGACTTATGCTGATTTAATCCTGAATTTATCCAGAATATATCCTTAATATATACTGAGTTTATCCTAAATATATACTGAATTATTCCTGAATATATCCTAAACTTATCCTGAATAAATCCTTAATATATATTGAATTTATCCTACATCTATTCTAAAATTATACCTGAATTTATCCCAAACTTATCCTAAATATATATTTAATATATACTGAATTTATTTTCAACCTACTTTGAATCATTCCTGAATTTATCCTGAATACATCCTCAATATATACAGAATTTATCCTAAACTAATACTGATTTAATCTGGAATTTATCCCAGATTTATCCATAATATATACTGAATCTATCCTGAACTAGTCCTGAATTTTCACTGCACCATGTTAGAAAGTGTGTTAGAGAAGTCTGACAGGATTAAAACGACTGTCCGCAAATAGCATCAGTCCTGTAAGCTTTTTAGAGTTGCTAAGGAACCATGTCTGCTCCTCTGTGTGTATGTGTGTGTGGGGTTGTGTTCCAGTGTTTATTGGTTTTGGTCAGGACTAGTGGGTGTTTATTGAGTGAGGGCTTCTTTCCTTTCTGCATGGCAACTCCACAGTTGGACCTTTCATTTGGAGATGCTTCAGGTCCATGCAGACATCCTACACACACACACACACACAGACACACACACACACACACAGACACTGGCGGGAAACTCTGAGCGGCAGGTGGTTTTGCCCGCTTGCTGAAGTGAGGTGATGACAGCTCTGTTTGGACTTGGCTCAGATTAAAGCTCCTCGAAGGATCTGGCATGATTCGGCACGATCCCCCCCCACACACACACACACACACACACACATAAAAACACACACACAGATAGATAACAGCGTACAGATTGGATTTACATTTTGGCAGCCTGCATCATTTCAGTGTGTGTGTGTTTAATTTCAAACCAAATGAGCGAATATTAATCTGTTCAACGATTCCGTCTGATTCACGCCGTGTCACTACTGAGTCGTGAAAATGACAAACAGCACGCTTATTAACAAACTCTCATCTCCTGATGGTTGCTGCTGCATGCTGCATTCGAGTAAATATCCTAACCAGCGACTTCTACAGTCTGAGTGAACAACACGGTGATGTTTGTGAAGCTGAAGGCTGCGTCTCAATCCGCTCCCTAGTTCACTAGCATTTCAGGGCACTGATCAGGGAGTCGGCCATTTTAAGGGCTCGCTCTCTCTCTCTCTCTCTCTATCTATCTCTCTCTCTCTCACATAAAATCCTCCTAGTACACAAGAACATTCATTCATTGTCTACCGCTTATCCGATCTACTCTCGGGTCACAGGGAGCCTGTGCCTATCTCAGGCGTCATTGGGCATCAAGGCAGGATACACCCTGGACAGAGTGCCAACCCATCGCAGGGCACACACACACTCTCATTCACTCACGCAATCACACTCTACGGACAATTTTAGAGATGCCAATCAACCTACAATGCATGTCTTTGGACTGGGGGAGGAAACCAGGGTACCCGGAGGAAACCCCCGAGGCACGGGGAGAACATGCAAACTCCACACACACATGGTGGAGGCGGGAATCGAACCCCCAACCCTGGAGGTGTGAGGCAAACGTGCTAACCACCAAGCCACTGTGCACAAGAACATTCACTTACTAAAAAATCCCACGATGCAATGCAATAACCAGGGAGCATCAGATGCTCACACTATGTTCCCTAACTAGAAATCCTCTCCAATGATGGACAAAAAAACTCGACTTTTTCTACAAAAAGAAAAGTAGCTTGTTATCGTTGTCGTAGTAAATGCCACCGGTGACGTTTAACAGCGCAGGTGACCAGAAATCGAGTCGTCAGTAACTGGTTGCCATGGTGATAAAGTTTTTCAGCGGGTGGAGAAACGTTTCGAATCGGTTTCTTGAGGGAGATTTTGGTGTTTGTGTATAAAATTCAGCAATGTTTATCCGCAGCATGTGGTACAAGATCTCCGTAGATACGTTGCCATGGATCACCTGGCTTCACTCCTATTGGTTGTCGCTCGCCGATGTGGACACGCCCACATCTGACGTCTCCGATGCTCACTGTCGGAAGTCTGCAGCTCTCGTTTGTAAATGAAGGATCCCTCTATCGCTGTAGGTGTAAAATCAAAATGAATCAATCAACCAATCAGTATTGAGAATTTCGAGCTCTCAAGAATTCAGCAGCACTGAATCGACAAGTCTCTGTTTTGTAAAATCTGACTTAAAAAAAATATTTGTTTTGAAAATCTCATCGTTTAGCTTCAGAACTCTTTGATTGCTAATAATTTGTAGTCACAAAATCTTAAAAAGAATGTTGAAAGTCTCGTCATGTATCGTGTATCTGCTGCGACATGGACGCTGGTGATGTTGTGGAGGCTTCAGCTGGATGTCTTTAAAAATGTTGCAAAAGGCAGATCTGTCAAAAGGAGTCCAGGGTTCGAAGGGTCAGTGGTGCTACGGTGACGGAGTGTTTGTCCGCTGGTAACAACAGTCACGATCCAGCTGCTATTTCGGGAGACTAAGTGCACGTGTTAGGACGGAGATGGAGCTGGTGTATACGCCGGTAATCCGTGATTGAAGCGGAGAAATGGCTCGACTCGTCCAAGATGACTTTGACATGAAACACTCGTTTCACACGGTGCAGCAGTGCTGATGGCTTCCTATTAGCACGTGATTAATCAAAGGAACTGTTACCTGTCAAGGTAAACTGAGTGAGTGTGTTAGCATGGGTTCAGAAGGCTAATAATAGAACTCGCTGAGA
>JAUCMX010000027.1:15387754-15457754 GCA_033459395.1 Hemibagrus guttatus
TTTAATATGTTCTTGTGTTGGTAACAACAAAGCAAAAGAATTCATTCATTCATTCATTCATTCATTCATTCATTCATTCATTCATTCTCTACTGCTTATCTGATCTATTCTCGGGGAGCCTGTGCCTATCTCAGGCGTCATCGGGCATCAAGGCAGGATACACCCTGGACGGAGTGCCAACCCATTGCAGGGCACACTCATGCAATCACACACTACGGACAATTTAGAAATGCCAATCAACCTATCACGCATGTCTTTGGACCAGGGGAGGAAACCAGAGTACCCGGAGGAAACCCCCGACACTCCACAGACACATGGCGGAGGCGGGAATTGAACCCCCAACCCTGGAGGTGTGAGGCAAACATGCTAACCACTAAGCCACCGTGCCCCCCAGCAAAAGAATTGCTACACAAAAAAAATGTTGTTGCAAAACAAAACACAACAAACCGAAACATCAAATTATAACGTAAAATTCACATTATTTGTGAATGATTTATAATATTTATTAACAAAACCCTAACCCTAAACCCTAACCCTTAATTTAAAACCCTAACCTAACCCTTAACCCTACCTCTAAATCCTACACCCTAACCATAATACCCTTGCCTTTTAACCCTAACCCTAAACACTACCCATGAATTCTAACCCCTAATCCCTAACCAAACCCTAAACCCCAACTCCAACCCTAAACTCTAACATAACCCTTAACTTAATACCCTTAACCCTAAACTTCTTCTTCTTCTTTCGGCTTTTCCCTTCAGGGGTCACCACAGCGAATCATCTCTCTCCACCTATCCCTATCTTCTGCATCCTCAACACTTGCACCCACTAGCTTCATATCCTCATTAATTCCATCCATATACCTCCTCTTTGGCCTTCCTCTTTGCCTCCTGCCTGGCAGCTTCATGTCCAACATTCTCCTACCAATATACTCACTCTCCCTCCTCTGAACATGTCCAAACCATCTTAATCTGGCCTCCCTAACTTTGTCCCCCAAACGTCCAACATGAGCTGTCCCTCTGATGTACTCGTTCCTAATCCTGTCCAATCTTGTCACTCCCAAAGAGAACCTCAACATCTTCAGCTCTGCTACCTCTAGCTCTGACTCCTGTCTCTTCCTCAGTGACACTGTCTCTAAACCATACAGCATGGCCGGTCTCACCACTGTCCTGTACACCTTCCCCTTGATTCTCGCTGATGTTTTCCTATCACACAGAACTCCCGACACCTTTCTCCACCCATTCCAACCTGCCTGCACTCGCTTCTTTACCTCTTTCCCACACTCTCCATTACTCTGGACTGTTGACCCCAAGTACTTAAACTCCTGTACCTTCTTCACCTCTTCACCCTGTAACCTTACTGTTCCACTTCCCTCCCTTTCATTCACACACATGTACTCAGTCTTACTACCACTGACCTTCATTTCTCTTCTCTCCAGCGCAAACCTCCACATCTCCAGGTTTTCCTCCACCTGCTCCCTGCTCGCACTACAGATCACAATGTCATCTGCAAACATCATTGTCCAAGGAGACTCCTGTCTGACCTCCTCTGACAACTGGTCCATCACTATAGCAAACAGGAAGGGGCTCAGAGCCGATCCCTGATGCAGTCCCACCTCCACTTTGAACTCCTCTGTCTGACCTACAGCACACCTCACCACTGTCCTGCACCACTCTGACATACTTCTCCGCTACTCCTGACTTCCTCATACAGTACCACAGCTCTTCTCTTGGCACCCTGTCATACGCTTTCTCCAAGTCTACAAACACACAGTGCAACTCCCTCTGCCCATCCCTATACTTCTCCATCAAAATTCTCAGAGCAAAAATTGCATCTGTTGTGCTCTTTCTGGGCATGAAGCCATACTGCTGCTCACAAATTTCCACTACCTTCCTTAACCTAGCTTCCACTACTCTTTCCCATAGCTTCATTGTATGGCTCATCAACTTTATCCCCCTATAGTTGCTGCAACTCTGCACGTCACCCTTATTCTTAAAGATTGGCACTAACACACTTCTTCTCCATTCCTCAGGCATCCTCTCACTCTCTAAAACCCTGTTGAACAAACTAGTCAAAAATTCCACTGCTGCCTCTCCCAGACACTTCCAGACCTCCACCGGGATGTCATCAGGACCAACTGCCTTCCCACTTTTCATCCTCTTCAAAGCCTTCCTGACTTCATCCTTTCTAATCTTATCTACTTTCTGTTCCACAGAGTTCACCCCTTCTACTCTTTTTTCCCTCTCATTTTCCTCATTCATCAGCTCCTCAAAGTATTCCTTCCATCTCCTCTGTACACTCTCCTCACTTGTGAGCACCCTTCCATCTCTATCCTTAATAACTCTAACTTGCTGCACATCCTTCCCATCTCGATCCCTCTGCCTAGCTAACCTGTACAAGTCCTTCTCTCCTTCTCTAGTCTCTAACCTAGTGTACAACTCGTCATATGCCTTCTGCTTGGCCTTAGACACCTCCCTCTTCACTCTGCGCTGTAACTCCTTGTATTCCTGTCTATTTTCTTCAGTCCTGTCCATGTCCCACTTCTTCTTGGCTAACCTCTTCCTCTGGATACTATCCTGAACTTCCTCATTCCACCACCAAGTCTCCTTATCTTCTTTCCTCCTTCCAGATGACACACCCAGCACCTTTCTCCCTGTCTCCCTGATCACTTCTGCTGTAGTTTCCCAGTCATCTGGCAGCACTACCTGACCACCCAGAGCCTGCCTCAACGTCTGTCTAAATTCCTCACAACATTCCTCCTTTTTCAGCTTCCACCACTTGGTTTTCTTCTCTATCTCTATCTTTGACCTCTTCGTCTTACAGACCATCAAAGTCATCCTACACACCACCATCCTATGCTGTCTGGCTACACTCTCTCCCACTACCACTTTACAGTCACTAATCTCTTTCAGATTGCCTCTTCTACATAGGATGTAGTCTACCTGTTTGCTCCTACCTCCACTCTTATAAGTCACTCTATGCTCCTCCCTCTTCTGAAAATAAGTGTTAACCCTTAACCCTAAACACTAACCCTTAATTCTAACCCACAATCCCTAAGATAACCCCATACCCTGAACCCTAAACCCTTACCCTAACATTAAACCTAAATCCTAATCCTAAACACTACCCCTAATACCTAACCGAAGCCTAACCTAACCTTTAACCTTATACTCTTAACTTTTAACCCTAAACCCTACGCCTTAATTCTAACCCCTGAACCCTAAACCCTTACCCTAACATTAAACCTAAACTCTAACCCTTAACCTTATACCCAAAGCACTACTCCTTAATTCCAAGCCCTAAACCCTAACCCTACACTTAAACCCTAACTCTAATCCTAAACCCTAACCTAAACACTGAACCAAACCATAACCCTAACCCTAAATCCAAAAGAATTGCAAAAACTGAACAAGGAACATCAAGCCAAAAAAAAATTGTTGACTTCACAATATTTGTGAATTATTTCTATTTATTATATATAATTTGATTTTATAGTTGTTTTGCATGTTAAGTTTGTTGGTGTGTTTTCTCTTTTTTGCAACAACAAAACAAAAACAACAATTTAAGTTGAAAAAAAATGATACAAACGTGAAACCAAAAACATTTTCTTATTTGTAGTTGCAAATCGAAAAGCAACAATAGAGCCGCAAATAGAAAATAAAATTGAAATTGTTTTTCATTTTATTGTTTAGAATCGCTTTTCTGTTTTGTTTGTGGTTTGTTTTGCAATAACAAAACAAAGAAATGACTGAAATTTAATTTTTTGTTTGTTTGATTTGATGCTGTTTTTATTTTGGTTTTTGTACTTTTATTTCTTTGCACTTTCTAAAAAAAATAAAACAAGACGATCATGGACAAACAGCCGTGATGAAGTAGACTATTGATTCTTTTGTACCTGAAACAAATCTATTTTTTGTTTTAGTGGCATAAAAACTCCTATGAATGATTCAGATTGCATTTTATTCGCCTGGCTTTTGACGGCAGGTGACTGCAATAGGAACAGATTTGGTTACTGATCAGATTTGAGAAAACACACAACACACACACACACACACCATGCAGCCTAAAACCAGTGCAGTTCCTCACATCTTCTGCACCGCGTGAACACTTTTACTGAAAACCCCAGAGATCATACCAACCTAACACACTACACACTCATGCTTGACCTCGTGCCACTCCGAAGTGTTTCACCACTTCAAATCCACAACATGGAGAACTGGGAACTCAGGGAAAATAAACTGATTCAGCCTGGCAACGTCCTGCTTTTCAACAAGAGCGAGTTCTCCTGTGTCTTGTGTTGTTTAAAGAACAGTCATAGTGGAACCATCTCTCTTTTTTTCCTCTCTCGCTCTGCCTGCTTGCACTTACTCACGCTTTGGCACACACACACACACACACACACACTGACAGTGGGTGTAAACACGAGCAAGCCCAGTTTCCATCTGATGAAGCAAAGTTTTTGGATCCCATGGAATTAAAAAGTCCAATTGGCTGAAATGGAGCAGCATTCCTTAGAAATGAAACATTACTTTTCCCTTTTTACTAAAAGGATTATTTTAAGAGCTCAGAGTCGCAGAGAGGAATAAATGAGCACTGAGTGCAGAAACAGATCAGACCCTAAAACAGCAAGGCCTGTGCATCTAGAACCATATTTCTATTAAAAAACAAAACAAAAACAAAACCACAATAATTTACTATAGTTTTACTGAAACTACAGTAAATGCAAAAGAACACAAATCATTCTTTAGCTTTATCTCGTTTTGGAGCTTTTAATTTTTTATCTAGTTTTTATCTTGTTTGTGGAATTTAAAATTATTTTTCTTGTTTTTTATCTTGTTGGTGGAACTTTTATGTTTATCTCATTTTATTTTGTTTTTGGAACGTTCTCTATTTTCTTATTTTCTCTATTTTTTTTTTTAAGTTTTTATTTTGGCTGCGGACCTTTTTGTTTTTATCTCATTTTTTTATCTTGTTGCTAGAACTTTGTAATTTTTTTAAATCTTGTTTTTATTTCGTTTGTGGAACTTTTTTACTTTCCTCTAATTGTTTATCTTGTAGATGAAACTTAAAAAAAAATTATCTTGTTTTTATTTTGTTTGTGGCACATTATTTTTGATCTAATCTTTTATCTTGATGGGAGAAGGTTTTAATTTTTAAATTGTTTTAATTTTTTTGTGGAACTTTAAAAAAAAAATTATTTACTTGTTTATCTTGTTGTTGGAACCTTTTAATGTTTATCGTCTCATTGATGGAACTTTTTATTTTTATCTAGCTTTTATCTCACTGGCAGAACCTTTAAAGAAGTGCTTTTTAGGAACATTTAAAAAAAATAGATTTAAAAATAGGCTTTAGGATGAAAGAAAAACTTAGTGAGTAGAAAGGCTTTAGGATGCTCCATGGAGCACATCTCGGGTTAAGGCTCCTTGGTTTGTTACTCTGAAACCTTCGAATGCAGAACTACAGTGTATTTTCTATTTTAAAAAATCCTCCACGATGTGTTCAGATATTAGGATCGTAAAACAAATTGTTGCATGTTGCTTATCATCTTTAAATCATACAGTTTCGGCAAAGATTGAAAGTGAAATTATACAAACTGAAAGGAATGTTAGAGCCAGTGCTCTTTACTGAGAGCTATTTATAGACCTGATTATGCTTTTTGCTTTTCTAAAGAGCTCTGTGTAGAGCTGTAGTGCTGTTTACGGATATATTTATGGATGTAAATAGTATTTACTCATTTAAGTCGGTGAATGTGATGTTGAGATGCTGCAGAAGTAGGTGAATCTGGACCTGAGCCAACTCCTCCTATAATCCTAACCCTTAATCCTAAACTCTAACCTAATCCTTAACCCTAAAATTACTCCTTAATTCTAGCCCCTAATTCCTAACCTAACCCTATACCCTTAACCCTAACTTTAAACCCTAATCCTAAACCCTAACCCCTGATTCTTAACACTAACTCTAAACCCTCACCTTTAACTTTTAACCTTAAATCCTAACCCTAAACACTACACCTTAATTCTAACCCCTAATCCCTAACCTAACCCTATACCCCTAACCCCCAAACTCTAACCCTTATCACTAACTCTAAACCTTACCCTAAACAATAAACCAAACCGTAACCCTTAATCCTAACTCTTATCCTTAATCTTTAAGCCATATAACCCACACAACACTCTACCCTCTGAATTTTTCCAACACTGTAGGGTAATTGATTAAGTGTGGCAGAGGGGCAGTGACCAGTAGTGGTTGTGAGTCAAGGGCATTGTATTTGTGGAGAACGAGCAGGTAACGAGTGAGTGTTTACAGCTGAGAGCAGTTACTGCAAACTGCTTCGAGTCTGTGCTGCAGAGAAAACAAACAATACTCAGACACTCTGAAGGAAATGCTGTGTTTTTGCATTTTAAGTTGAATAAAAAGTTTTCATTTTCAAAGTTCTTAAAATCCCTTGTAGTGGGAAATGAAATAATAAGTAAGCTTTGGCCTCCTGTGTTCTCATCCCTGCTCCCAGTAAGGAATAAACCATGACTGGGAATATAGGAGATGCATAAAACTCACCCAATACCACCTTTTTTTCTTTTTAATTGATACCAAGATGATACTCCTTTCTGGAAATTCACCAAAGAAACAATTATTACACTTTGTTTAACTGTCAGATTTATAAATGTTATAGAAAATTAATCAACACTTTCTGAACAAATTAAGCTACATTGATTCATGACGCTTGTAGATGTGTCTAAAAATCATACATATCGTCTATCAGAAGGAAGACTGAAGGAGGAATGTCTTCCTGGAGTGATGGAGGTTGGGTTTGATAAAAATAGATCAACGTAGGAATGTAGAATAAATTATCGACTCGACATCAAGCTCTATTTGAGTTTGAGGCTAACTTCCTTCTTGAGTTAAAATGTCCGATCTGCGTTCGCCGGTTAATTGTCGAATGTGAGAGCTTTAATGCTTTCTAATTGCTTTATGAGGTTAGACACAGTGCAGCAGGATTTCCAGAAGAAATTCAACAGACCAAAATAAAACTCCTAAAGCGGTCGGTCATCACCCAGATTTAGGCAACGATTTGGGAGAAAAAAAGCAAACCAGGAAGTGGTAATATTCCTCGATAGAAATCTACACAGGTGGTGTTTGTGCGCAGACTCATCGTTTATCATCATATGATGATGATGATGAAGAAGATTGAGTGAGTAATCAAGTGACCACACCTGAATAAGTACAAGATCCTTATACAGGATTGGGAATAAACTCCAGCCATGGCTTTTCCTGCTGGCTTTCTCATGAAAAAACATCACATGAGACCAACCTCAGTTAGAATAAATCTCTTTTTTTCCAGAGTCGACTTTCTGATTCATTCATTCGCTGATTTATCCCCTCCCTGTTCTTTTCCAGCAAACGTGGAGAACGATTTAAAAAGAAAAAGAGGGGAAGTGATTAATTAGCGATCACCTAATAAACCTGCAGCTTGGTGTATTTACTGAACGTAAAAGATTCGATCTAGAACCATGAGTCATTCTAGATGACTCTTATTTGACTCTCATATTTGATTACATGAGTCTTTTTTTTTTTTTTTAATGGGTTCTGACTAGAAGAACTTCAGGAAAACTAGAGCTTACTGAGTAGAAAGGCTTGGAGAACATCACAGTTTAAGGTTCCTGGGTTTGTTCTTTGGTTTCTGAGACTCTCTACGTAGAACCACAGAGTTCCATAGAGTATTTATGATTTTAAAAAACCATGATGTGTTCAGGTATTAAGATTATATAATTTAACGAGAGTAGAATGATGTGTTACACAAAGCGAAAGAAATGTGAGGGAAGATGATCTTATAAAACAGATAAACGTAAGACAAACGTATTGACTGATCCATTAATGGTTCTAAAGAACTATTAACAGAGCTATTTAAAGCTCTAAATAATTCATCCCATTCACTATTTCTGGATCTGATTAGCTATTTATAGTTTTTGAGAACTGAACATTCTCGTTAGTCATTCCTTTCCTCGTTGTGCCACCTCAGAGATATGGAAGCTTTGCTTTGATCTGAAATAACCTTCATGCCATAAAGAGAGTGAAAAGAGTTAATAACGCTCCAGTGATGGAGGATTAGTTTATCGTGTTAAAACCAGACCAACCCGGTTCTATATCAATCTCCTGTCCTGTTCTTGACATGCTGGTGTTTCTACTCTGCAGCAATTGGAGTGGAACGTCATTGTTCTCCTGTTGGTTCATGCGGCTAAACTGTAAAGAATTTCTCACAGTGTTACGCATACATTCCAGTGTTCCAGGAATGAGGATGTTTTGAGGGACAATAGAACCATAAAAAGAAGTAGCACCAAAGGACAATTACCTGAAATATCGCATTCCTAACTTACAGATATCTTATAGACCTTTTTTTTCCAATCCTGCTCTCAATCCTGATCTCCTTTGTCAACATTTTACTTTTAGAATTGGTTCTAGAAAGCAAAACCTATCAAAAGACCCTCAAGAAACCATTTATTTCCTGCAGTATACACCTTTACATTTACACTTAGCTCTTAAAGTTGTTTTTCTTTACTTAGAACCCTACAACTGTGGGTTTCATAGATTTTTAAACATGAAGAGTTCTTCTATCCTCAATAGAAGAACTATCTAGAAACCATAATTATCTAGAGAGCTAGAGGAATGGTTCTAGAAACCAGAACCATAATTATCTAGAGAACTCTTAGAAAACTTTTTTTTTGTTTGTTTTAAATAAACAGGACAAATAACAACATTTCTAAAACCAAAGCAATGTGAAAACATATCAGTTCTATGCAAAACCTCAGAACAGAGTGTTTTCTTATCACACAGGGTTCTAAGTAGAACGGATGAAGTAGGATGTTTGTGCAGCTACTTTACACAAAGTTACTTTACACAGTTTAATTTAAATTAAAAAGAAGTTTCCTGGTTTTTGGAGGCAAAAAGTCTATAATAATCCAAAGAACCTTTGAGGAACCTCAAATCCTTTAAACAAAAGTCAAATCTAAAACCATAAATAAGTTCTTTTTTTCCCATAAAGGTTTTATGTGGGGTTTCCTCTTACAGAGAAAGTTCCAGCGATGAAGCATTTTTGTTTTTTTGTATGTAAACATCTATTAGGAATTTCTATTTTAAAAAAATAAAAGGTTCTATACAAAAAATTTGACCCCCCTGTATGTTTGCCCACTGACAAAGAAACGATCAGTCTATAATTTTAATGGTAGGTTTATTTGAACAGTGAGAGACAGAATAACAAAAAATAATCCAGAAAAACATTTCAAAAAAGTTCTACATTGATTTGCATTGTAATGACTGAAATAAGTATTTGACCCCTTCGCAAAACGTGACTTAGTACTTGGTTGCAAAACCCTTGTTGGCAAATCACAGATGTCAAACGTTTCTTGTAGTTGGCCACCAGGTTTGCACACATCTCAGGAGGGATTTTGTCCCAGTCCTCTTTGCAGATCCTCTCCAAGTCATTAAGGTTTCGAGGCTGACATTTGGCAACTTGAACCTTCAGCTCCCTCAACAGATTTTCTATGGGATTAAGGTCTAGAGACCGGCTAGGCCACTTTGTTGCCTTGGCCATGTGTTTTGGGTCATTTTTGCTGGAATAGCCATCCAGGACCCATTTTCAAGAAGGGACGGAGGTTCTCACCCAAGATTCGACGAGGTTTTGATGGTACATCGCCCTGTCCATCGTCCCTTTGATGCGGTGCAGCTGTCCTGTCCCCTTAGCAGAAAAACATTATCAAAGCATGTGTCCACCTCCATGTTTGACGGTGGGGATGGTGTTCTTTGGGTCATAGGCAGCATTCCTCCTCCTCCAAACACGGTGAGTTGGGTTGATGCCAAAGAGCTCGATTTTGGTCTCATCTGACCACAACACTTTCACCCAGTTCTCTTCTGAATCATTCAGATGTTTATTGGCAAACTTCAGATGGTCCTATACCTTGCGGGTGCTGCAGGATTTCAGTTCTTTATGGCGTAGTGTGTTACCAGTTGTTTTCTTGGTGACTATGGTCCCAGCTGCCTTGAGATCATTTTTACAAGATCCTCCCCCGTTTAGTTCTGGGCTGATTTCTCACCGTTCTCATGATCATTGAAACTCTACTGCAAGAGGTGAGATCTTGCATGGAGCCCCAGACCAAGGGAGATTGCAGTTATTTTCTGTTTCTTCCATTTGCAAATAATCGCACCAACTGTTGTCACTTCTCACCAAGCTGCTTGGCGATGGTCTTGTAGCCCATTCCCGCCTTGTGTAGGTCTACAATCTTGTCCCCGACATCCTTGGACAGCTCTTTGGTCTTGGCCATGGTGGAGAGTTTGGAATCTGATTGATTGATTGCTTCTGTGGACAGGTGTCTTTTATACAGGTAACAAGCTGAGATTAAGAGCGCTCCCTTTAAGAGATTGCTCTTAATCTCAGCTTGTTACCTGTATAAAATACACCTGGGAGCCAGAAATCTTGCTGATTGATAGGGGATCAAATATTTATTTCACTCATTAAAATGCAAATCAATGTATAACTTTTTTCGAAATGCTTTTTTTCTGGATTTTTTTGTTGTTATTCTGTCTTTCACTTTTAAAATAAACCTACCATTAAAATTATAGACTGATCATTTCTTTGTCAGTGAAACGTAAAAACGTAAAAAATCAGCAGGGAATCAAATAGTTTTTTCCCCTAGAACCTTATAACAGCATACAGTGGGGCAAAAAAGTATTTAGTCAGCCACCTATTGTGCAAGTTCTCCCACTTAAAAAGATGAGAGAGGCCTGTAATTTTCATCATAGGTACACTTCAACTATGAGAGACAGAATGAGAAAAAAAAATCCAGAAAATCAATTTTAAAGAATTTATTTGCAAGTTATGGTGGAAAATAAGTATTTGGTCAATAACAAAAGTTCATCTCAATACTTTGTTATATACCCTTTGTTGGCAATGACAGAGGTCAAACGTTTTCTGTAAGTCGCTACAAGGTTTTTACACACTGTTGCTGGTAGCTTGGCCCATGAGTAGTGTGTTACTGATGGTAGCCTTTGTTACTTTGGTCCCAGCTCTCTGCAGGTCATTCACTAGGTCCCCCCGTGTGGTTCTGGGATTTTTGCTCACCGTTCTTGTGATCATTTTGACCCCACGGGGTGAGATCTTACGTGGAGCCCCAGATCGAGGGAGATTATCAGTGGTCTTGTATGTCTCCCATTTTCTAATAATTGCTCCCACAGTTGATTTCTTCACACCAAGCTGCTTACCTATTGCAGATTCAGTCTCCCCAGCCTGGTGCAGGTCTACAATTTTGTTTCTGGTGTCCTTTGACAGCTCTTTGGTCTTGGCCATAGTGGAGTTTGGAGTCTGACTGTTTGAGGTTGTGGACAGGTGTCTTTTATACTGATAACAAGTTCAAACAGGTGCCATTAATACAGGTAACGAGTGGAGGACAGAGGAGCCTCTTAAAGAAGAAGTTACAGGTCTGTGAGAGCCAGAAATCTTGCTTTTTTTGTAGGTGACCAAATACTTATTTTCCACCATAACTTGCAAATAAATTCTTTAAAAATCAGACAATGTGATTTTCTGGATTTTTTTTTCTCATTCTGTCTCTCATAGTTGAAGTGTACCTATGATGAAAATTACAGGCCTCTCTCATCTTTTTAAGTGGGAGAACTTGCACAATTGGTGGCTGACTAAATACTTTTTTGCCCCACTGTATGCTGTTATAAGGTTCTAGGGGAAAAAACTATTTGATTCCCTGCTGATTTTTTACGTTTTTACGTTTCACTGACAAAGAAATGATCAGTCTATAATTTTAATGGTAGGTTTATTTTAAAAGTGAAAGACAGAATAACAACAAAAAAATCCAGAAAAAAAGCATTTCGAAAAAAGTTATACATTGATTTGCATTTTAATGAGTGAAATAAATATTTGATCCCCTATCAATCAGCAAGATTTCTGGCTCCCAGGTGTATTTTATACAGGTAACAAGCTGAGATTAAGAGCAATCTCTTAAAGGGAGCGCTCTTAATCTCAGCTTGTTACCTGTATAAAAGACACCTGTCCACAGAAGCAATCAATCAATCAGATTCCAAACTCTCCACCATGGCCAAGACCAAAGAGCTGTCCAAGGATGTCGGGGACAAGATTGTAGACCTACACAAGGCGGGAATGGGCTACAAGACCATCGCCAAGCAGCTTGGTGAGAAGTGACAACAGTTGGTGCGATTATTTGCAAATGGAAGAAACAGAAAATAACTGCAATCTCCCTTGGTCTGGGGCTCCATGCAAGATCTCACCTCTTGCAGTAGAGTTTCAATGATCATGAGAACGGTGAGAAATCAGCCCAGAACTAAACGGGGGAGGATCTTGTAAAAATGATCTCAAGGCAGCTGGGACCATAGTCACCAAGAAAACAACTGGTAACACACTACGCCATAAAGAACTGAAATCCTGCAGCACCCGCAAGGTATAGGACCATCTGAAGTTTGCCAATAAACATCTGAATGATTCAGAAGAGAACTGGGTGAAAGTGTTGTGGTCAGATGAGACCACTTCAACTATGAGAGACAGAATGAGAAAAAAAAATCCAGAAAATCACATTGTCTGATTTTTAAAGAATTTATTTGCAAATTATGGTGGAAAATAAGTATTTGGTCACCTACAAAAAAAGCAAGATTTCTGGCTCTCACAGACCTGTAACTTCTTCTTTAAGAGGCTCCTCTGTCCTCCACTCGTTACCTGTATTAATGGCACCTGTTTGAACTTTTTATCAGTATAAAAGACACCTGTCCACAACCTCAAACAGTCAGACTCCAAACTCCACTATGGCTAAGACCAAAGAGCTGTCAAAGGACACCAGAAACAAAATTGTAGACCTGCACCAGGCTGGGAAGACTGAATCTGCAATAGGTAAGCAGCTTGGTGTGAAGAAATCAACTGTGGGAGCAATTATTAGAAAATGGGAGACATACAAGACCACTGATAATCTCCCTCGATCTGGGGCTCCACGCAAGATCTCACCCCGTGGGGTCAAAATGATCACAAGAACGGTGAGCAAAAATCCCAGAACCACACGGGGGGACCTAGTGAATGACCTGCAGAGAGCTGGGACCAAAGTAACAAAGGCTACCATCAGTAACACACTACTCATGGGCCAAACTACCAGCAACAGTGTGTAAAAACCTTGTAGAGACTTACAGAAAACATTTGACCTCTGTCATTGCCAACAAAGGGTATATAACAAAGTATTGAGATGAACTTTTGTTATTGACCAAATACTTATTTTCCACCATAACTTGCAAATAAATTCTTTAAAATTGATTTTCTGGATTTTTTTTTCTCATTCTGTCTCTCATAGTTGAAGTGTACCTATGATGAAAATTACAGGCCTCTCTCATCTTTTTAAGTGGGAGAACTTGCACAATTGGTGGCTGACTAAATACTTTTTTGCCCCACTGTATATCATCCATATATCTTGTTCCAGATAGAAATAACTTTAGAAAGCAACAAAAAGTTAGCAATACTGATAGAACCTCTAAAGGATCTATCCTGCAAAAGTGTTTCTCTCTCAGTCAGAGGTCTAAGTAGAACCTAGTTTGCATATTTTGTGCAACTAAACTGGAGTCCTCGTTCCTAAGAACCCTTGTGGAACCGTTTTGCTAAGAAAACCTACAGCGGATATTTACTTTCCTGATACACTCCTAAATGGAAATGCTAGAACCTTCTGAGTTCTTCAGTTCTTAAAGTTTTCTTTATAAAAAAAACAGCAAGCAAAACTCTTTTCATTTTATCTCTTAGAACCATATAACAGAGTACGTTCTGAGAAACAGGTTCCGGTTTAGAATGTGAAGCCGTTCTTTAAAGGTTGTGTGTAAAACTCTACAGTAGATTGTTTTCTCTGTCACTCGGGGCTCTAAGTAAAACCTAGCTGCCTTTTTTTATGTGGCTAAGCCGGAGTTAATATATGCAGGTTGCAGTTTTCCGCCTTCATGCTAACATTCCGCTAGCAAACTCACTATGTGGAACGATACAGAGATAACAAGAGCACCTGAAATACCACATTTTTCTGGGGTGACATCAGCGGTCATGTGACATCAGCGGTTATGTGACACTTTTTTTATTTTTGTAACTGGACTGTTGGGTCTGTGGTTAATTATAGCTGCTGGCTTTGTTACAAAAACCAGACTGGATCAGTTTTAATGAGCAAAGACATCAGCAATCATGTGACTAACGTGTTATAGACACTTCATGTTCTATGTTTCAGACATTTTTACTTTTTCCATACGTAGTTCATAGGTTTTGTTTGTCATTTTGTTTTTCCATGTCATTTTTATTTTAAATATTCGTTCACTTTCACAAGTAATTTGTTTGTGATTCGTTTGTTTCCACATGTGAATCAATTATTTGCACATGCAACTTTTAAGCAGTTCCGATTTTTAAAATAATTCATTTTTAAAAAAAAAATGTGATTCTTTTCACGTGCAAATTGTACATGATTCATTTTTCAAGAAGTGATTTTCGCCCAGTTTATTTGCACTAACGATTCACTACACGATTCATTTACAGTATTCTCATATGATTCTTACACATGATGTTTATTTTTTTTCATTTATCTTACTTGTGATTCTTTACATGATTGGTTTATTTTCATATGTGACTCCTTACATATTGTATGATTCATTTTCACTTGTTCTTTGCACACAATTAATTTATTTTGATTCACTGCTGTTCACACAAGAATGATTCATGTGCAAGTAATTTAATCGAATTGATTCTTTGCACATAATTCATTGATTTTCCCTTGCAATTTTTATATTTCTTTTTTTTTAACTTGTGATTATTATTTTTTTAAAATGTGATTCATTTAATTTCAAAATGTGACTCCTTACAAATGATTCATTTACGTTCACATGTGATTCTTTGCACACGATTCGTTGCTAGTTACATGAAAATTTCACACGATTCATTTATTCTCAGATGTCATTTTCACAAACGATTCATTTATTCTCAGATCTGATTCGTTACACATGATTCATTTACTTTCACATTTGATTCTTTACTCATGATTCATTACTTTTCACATAAAAAACGTCACAGGATTCATTCTTCATGGAGTGATTTTCACCCATGATTCGTGTTCACATGTGATTTACATTCACGTGGCTTTATAGCTTGCGTATTATTCACAGGTTGTGTTTGAGTCTACATGTGCTATTTGACACCTTGAATTTGTTCTCACATATGACTCACCTAACTGCATTGTGAAATGGAAGCGGATGTATTAAGGTAGGGCGAGTCTGTAATCTAGGGCTTAATCTCTTCACACCCAATTAAAACGCCCAGGTAAACGCCCATCTCGCTGATAGATCGCAACCGTTCCTGATGAAATTTTATTGGTGAGTCTATCTTTGGGTCGAGGCGTGTGGATAAAAATGAATCACACTTGATTTAAAAAAATAAAAAATAAGAAAAGAATTCTAAAAGATTAGCTAGGACTTGAGACGTTGTTATAGTGTCCACTCTCGGCTCGAAACAGTACTACACGATAGCTCGCGTTGTAGGCGTGAGGCACGGATTACATCAGGCATCGCTTTTCAGGAAGGAACGTTATATAACATAACACAAGATGTGTACAATTATTATTATTTTCCTTCTTTCATACCTTGAACTTGTCACTGAAAGCCACTGCTCTGGCTCTGCTTTCTCTTTCTCTTTTTCAGTGTCTTTCAGAAATGAAAGCTCTGAGTCAGCCCTAATGGCTCAGGAACAGCGGCACACACATTAAGCCCCTTTATTAAGCCACAGTGATTCAGAGATCCCTCTCCTAGCCGAGCCAGGAGCACGATTTAGACACAGCCTTCCTCTCACGCCTTTTCAGTAAACCGTAAAAACACGACCATACGGCCAAAACCCAGGCCTTTCCTTTTTTTTTTCCCTTCAGGAGTTAGAATGAATCTTTTAAGTCTAAATGTGTGTCTAATAAATAAGTAAATAACATAAACCATGGAAAACATGAAAATATCATGATTCTTTTTATATGAAGCAGTTCATTCATTCTCACAATTGACTCTTTATACAAGATTCATTTATTTTCATATGTGACTCGTTACCTATGATTCATTTATTTTCAGGTGATTCTTTTAACATCATTCATTGCTATTCAAAGGAAAACTTCTGACTATTAATTTTTATTGAAGTGGTTTTCAAAAGGGGGGGCACGGTGGCTTGGTGCTTAGCACGTTTGCCTCACACCTCCAGGGTTGGGGGTTCGATTCCCGCCTCCACCATGTGTGTGGGGAGTTTGCATGTTCTCCCCATGCCTCTGGGGTTTCCTCCGGGTACTCTGGTTTCCTCCCACGGTCCAAAGACATGCATTGTAGGTTGATTGGCATCTCTAAATTGTCCGTAGTGTGTGATTGTGTGAGTGAATGAGAGTGTGTGTGTGTGCCCTGCGATGGGTTGGCACTCCGTCCAGGGTGTATCCTGCCTTGATGCCCAATGACGCCTGAGATAGGCACAGGCTCCCCGTGACCTGAGAATAGATCGGATAAGCGGTAGACAATGAATGAATGAATGAATGATTTTCACAAACATAAATAATTTGTTCTCAGATGTGATTCTTTATTCATGATTCATTTCTTATGAAGGGATTTTCACACAATTTGTTTATTCTTAGATGTGATTCATTTATTCTCAGATGTGATTTTTTACGTGATTCATTTATTCTTAGATGTCATTCTTGACATGTGTTCAATTTATTCTCAGACGTGGTTCTTTACATGTGATTCATTTATTCTCAAATGTGATTCTTGACATGATTCATTCCTTCTCAGATGTGATTCTTTACATGTGATTCGTTTGCTCTCAAATGTGATTCTTCACGTGATTCATTTATTCTCAGATGTGATTCTTTACATGTGATTAATTTGCTCTCGAATATGATTCTTGACATGTGATTCAATTACTTTCATATTTGATTCCTGACATGTTATTCATTCCTTCTCAGATGTGATTCTTTACATGTGATTCATTTATTCTCAGCTGTGATTCTTCACGTGATTCATTTTTTCCCCAGTTTCTTGACATGATTCAATTACTTTCATATTTGATTCTTTACTCATGATTCATTTCTATTCCCATGAAAACTTCATACGATTCATATCTTATGCAGTGATTTTTCACACATTCAAACACTGTTTTTAAAAAATAACTCATAACTGCATCTGACAGCTATTTCCAAAGATGGACTGTTGAAAGTGAACATTAAATCCAGCCACTTTTCCTAAACCTGTATTATTACAAATAATTGCTGATGCATGACAAGTGCGTTGTGGCAGGATGTTCATTTCTGACACATCGACTGAAAAGCCAGCAAGAAAATGCAACAGGGAAAAACCACACAATTTAAAATGAGTTTTTAATAGTAAGCATTCATTTAGCATTTACTCATTTTCTTTTTCCTAACTGAACAAAGACACCACAGTCTTGTTTTCTCACACGGCTTGTGAGTTCATGAGGGATTAAAAATAAAGGTACATAAATAGTAAATAGTACAAAAATAATAAAGTAAGTAAGAAAAGAAAGTAAGTAAGAAAAAAGACTCTAAACACACACACACATACACACATCTAAAAAAAAAAAATAAATAAATAAAAAATTTGGCACATGCTCATACCCATATATAGTTATTTAATAATAAATTTTATTTATTTATTTTTTTATTAATTTTTATTTATTTGTAAATAATTAATCAATATTTTTCACATTCAGATATTATTATTATCATTATTATTAAACAATTATATTATAATAAAATAGTATATACTATACTAATAATAATATAATATAAAAATATTATTATATAATATTGTAATTTAGTATAATAATTAATAATATTAATAATATTATTCAATTCAATTCAATTCAATTTTATTTGTATAGCGCTTTTAACAAAGAGCATTGTCTCAAAGCAGCTTTACAGAACATAAAAAAAAACAATAAACATACAAACAAACAGTCCTAGATGTTAGACAAAATTTTCCCTAGTGAGCGAGCCTCAGGTGACTCAGGCGACTGTGGCAAGGAAAAACTCCCTCAGATGGTATTAGGAAGAAACCTTGAGAGGAACCAGACTCAAAAGGGAACCCATCCTCATCTGGGTGACACCGGAGAGTGTGATATGAACAATGTCCTTTCTGCATTAGTTGTGTGATGCAGATACAGCATGTGTAGAATGTTATGTGTAAAATGTCCACATAGTGTTGGCAGTGCTGCTTTGATTACTCCAGTCCTCAGAAAGCAGAACCCGGCTGGAGCTGGTCCATCTCTGGATGCCACCGGAGCTGGCACAATCTCTGTGTGACTCGGGGATGGGTAGAAGAAGGGAAACAAATGGAAAGGGATTAGCGTAGCTGCTATTCATGATATTAGGAGGCACTAGATGATGATGTGCATCTAATCGGATGTATTGGAGTACAAAGTTATGGGATTTATTAGGTGTATGCCTGGCTAAAGAGATATGTCTTTAGTCTATGTTTGAACTGGGAGACTGTGTCTGAGCCCCGAACACTGTCAGGAAGACTGTTCCAAAGTTTAGGAGCTAAATACGAAAAAGCTCTACCCCCTTTTGTAGACTTTGATATTCTGGGAACTACCAGAAGTCCGGAGTTTCGAGATCTTAGGGAGCGTGATGGATTGTAATGTGTTAGAAGACTGGCTAGATACGTGGGAGCTGAACCATTTAGAGTCTTGTATGTAAGAAGTGCTAGTTTATAATCAATTCTAAACTTAACAGGTAGCCAGTGCAGGGATGATAATATTGGGGTTATATGGTCATACTTTCTTGACCTGGTAAGGACTCTAGCAGCTGCATTCTGGACTAACTGTAGCTTGTTTATTGAGGATGCAGGACAACCACCAAATAACGCATTACAATAGTCCAGTCTGGAGGTCATGAATGCGTGAACTAGCTTTTCTGCATCAGATACAGATAAAATGTTCCTAAGCTTGGCGATATTTCTGAGGTGGAAGAAGGCTATTTTTGTAATATCGGAAATATGTTTATCAAAGGACAAACTGCTGTCTAATATTACACCCAGGTCTTTCACTGTAGAGCTAGTAGTAATAGAACATCCTTCTAAGTACAGGGTTTAATTGTGAGAGCTTCTGTGTACTGGTTTTTGGACCAATCAGTAATATCTCCGTCTTATCAGGATTTAGTAATAGAAAATTATCAGTCATCCAGTCTTTAATATCTTTAACGCACTCTGTTAATCTAGACAGTTTAGATATTTCATCTGGTTTTGATGAGATATATAACTGTGTATCGTCAGCGTAACAATGGAAACTAATCCCATGCCTTCTAATGATGTTGCCTAAGGGAAGCATGTATATTGAGAAAAGCAGAGGTCCTAAAACTGAACCTTGTGGGACCCCATATTTCACTGGCATTACACTGGACATTTCTCCATTTAAATCTACAAAATGGTATCGATCAGACAGGTAGGATCTGAACCATTTTAATGCCTGTCCCTGAATACCTATGTGATTTTGTAAGCGGTCTATGAGAATGTTATGATCTAAAGTGTCGAATGCAGCACTAAGATCAAGTAAAACTAATATTGAGATGCAGCCTTGGTCCGAAGCTAAAAACAGGTCATTTGTGATCTTAACTAGTGCAGTTTCTGTGCTATGATGGGGCCTGAAACCTGACTGAAATTCTTCAAGGATATTGTTTTCCTGTAAGAAGGAGCATAATTGAGTAGACACAACCTTTTCTAATATTTTAGATATAAAGGGAAGGTTTGAAATCGGTCTGTAATTTAATAAGTCATTAGGGTCTAGTTTAGGTTTCTTAAGAAGAGGCTTAACAACTGCCAGCTTGAAAGGTTTAGGGACGTGACCTAAATATAAGGAGGAATTAATAATGTTGAGGAGAGGCTCTCCAGCTGTGTGTATCACTTCTTTCAGTAATCTAGTTGGAATTGGATCTAACAAACATGTTGTCGAATTAGCCGTGGTGATAAGTTTATACAGCTCTTCCTGCCCTATATCTGTAAAGCATTGTAGCTTTGAATGTGGAGCTTTAGGTTGGACTAGATCACCGGATGCTGTCAAAGGTTGAACATCCATTATTTTATTCCTGATACTATCGATTTTGTCGGTGAAGAAGTTCATAAAGTCCTCACTATTAAGCTGTGATGGAGTACTCTCTTCAGATATCTGATGTTTTGTCAGTCTAGCCACTGTACTAAATAAGAATCTGGGATTGTTTTGGTTTATTTCTATAAGTTTGCTCAAATGCTCAGCCCTAGCAGCTTTTAGAGCCTGTCTATAGTTAGACATACTGTCTTTATACGCAATTCTAAAGACTTCTAATTTAGTTTTTCTCCATTTTCGCTCTAGGTTACGGGTTGCTCTCTTGAGGGCGTGAGTGTGACTATTGTACCATGGTGCAGATGTTTTATCTCTGACCCTTTTTAATCGGATGGGAGCAACAGTGTCTAGTGTGCTGGTGAAAATAGTGCCTATGCTGTTAGTTAATTCATCTAAGTCATCTGTATTTAGGGGTCTGGTGAGAAGTTGAGACAGATCCGGTAGATTACTTGTGAATCTGTCTTTAGTGGTCGGGATAATAGTTCTACCGAGTCGATAACGAGGGGAGACGTGTCTAATATGTTCTACAGGTAGAGTGTACACTAAGAGGTGATGGTCTGTGATATCATCACTTTGAGGTAAAACAGCTATATCAGTGACATCTGTTCCATGTGATATAACTAAATCTAGTGTATGGTTAAAACGATGAGTTGGTCTAGTAATGTTTTGTTTAACCCCAAAAGAATTTAATAAATCCATAAATGCGAGTCCTAAGGCATCATTGGAATCGTCTACATGAATGTTAAAGTCTCCTACAATCAACACTTTGTCATAATTAATCAGTAGGTCTGAGAGTAAATGTGCAAACTCTTTAAGAAAATCAGCGTAGGGCCCCGGGGGTCTATATACGGTGGCCAGCGCAAGATATAGTAGAGATTTTTTATTCATGTCTGTAAGTGTAACATTAAGGACAAGCGCTTCGAATGAGTTAAACCTGGGTCCTGTTTTTTGAGTAACGTTAAGAGAGTTGCTATAAATAGTTGCAACACCACCTCCACGACCAGTCTTACGGGCCTCATGCTTATAGCAAAAGCCTGACGGAGTGGACTCATTCAGACTAATGAATTCATTTGGCCTAAGCCAGGTTTCAGTAAGGCAGAGTGTATCAAAACTATAATCTGAGATCATTTCATTAACAATAAGTGCTTTCTGTGCAAGGGATCTAATGTTGAGAAGCCCAAACTTTAGAAATTGTTTTTCTTTAATTATTTGGTGTTTTTCAGGTATAACTGTGATTAGATTATTTCGAGGGCTATAAATGAATTTATTCTTTGATCTCACTATTCGGGGAACAGACACAGTCTCTATAAAATGAGCTATATGTGCACTCGTATCAATCTGGTGAGCTGAGCAGTAGCTATCATAATTGTAATCTGAGTTATGGCTTACCAGTCAGATGGCGCGTAGTGTCCTGGAGATGTTGTCTGAGAGGACTGCTGCTCCAACTCTGCTTGGGTGCAGGCCATCAGGACGGTAGAACCTAGGACGCTCCCAGAAAAGATTCCAGTTATCAACAAAAGGTAATTTCTGATCTTGACACCATGACTGTAACCATTCATTAAAAGCAAATAGTCTACTGAACCTCTCGATTCCTCGCTGGAACGTGGGAAGTGGCCCTGACACGATGATCCTCGTCGTGGGCGATGTGGTGCGTACCTTCTCCACCAGGCTCCTGAAGTCCTTCTTCAGGATCTCCGTCTGCCTCAGCCTGATGTCGTTCGTGCCAGCATGGAGGACCACAGCTCCGATGTTCTTCTTCAGGATCGCGGGTACCTGTGCAGAGACATCGAGAACACGAGCACCAGGAAGACAGCGAGTGTGCACCTTACCTTTAGCCGCAGTAGCACGGACGTGCCGAACGATGGAGTCTCCGATGATCACCGTGTCGCACTCCGTCTCGCGAAGGGGGGCGAAGCGGTTCTGGGTCGAGATCTCGAAGACGGGTGGCGGCGGAGGGGGAGAGGTCCTCGCCCGGGGCTTGGCTCGCGTCTTCCGCTGCTGCTGCATCCAGGCTGCGTGGTACCCCGGCGCCGGAGTGAACGAAACCTGGGCGGGCCGCGTCCTTGCGCTGGGCCTGGGCAGAGAAGCACACGGAGTTGAGGTTGTGGGAGTGATTGTTTCACGCCGTGAATTTACCTGGGACAGGTGAGCGTCAGTCCGGGACGATTCCAACGCGGCTTTCCGCTGTCGCAGCTGGGCCTGCTTCACCTGTAGGTCGCGAATCTGCTTCTCCACGGCCTCCAGCTCCAAATCCACCGAGTGCAGCTCGAAAGAGTCCTCACCTGCACTCAAAGGCAGACACACAAAATTAAATTATATTAAAAATATAATTTTTACATTAAAAAATATCAACTGCATATTCACTTAATTGTCCAGTTTTTAACGTAAATTCAGCCATTAAAAAGCTAAGCCTGGCATCTGACCATCTCAAAAACATTTTATTTAGTCACACTAGGAAAGAAATTTGTGATGGATTTATTTGTGTTATTTTTTTTAAGACTCTGGAGTGTGGAATAAATCACTGCTGCTGCTTTGTGGAGGCCCATCAGATCATCACATACAGTAAAACTGTGTGATTTAAAGGTGGAAAGAGGGAGTGAAAACTCGAGGTGTGATAAACAACGGATTTAAGAGTTGTTAAGTTCCGCTTTTCTGTTTGACGCGTCTGTTTTATAGCACCACACGTTTCTGTGAAACTCATGTGGCCCTTCACCCCCAGCGAGAGACAAACCTCCCTGTAGAAAGAGAAATATTTAGCCAAGGAGGTCCAGCGAGATGGAAATCTTGAGTCTGTTGTGTAAAGTTCCTTTTCCTGCGCTAGGCGTGTGGTAAGGAATGATGCTTTTGGATGAAATAGTCCAAAAACAAAAAAACAAAACAAAAATCATGTAGGAAACATCAGGTCATGTTTCATTTTGGTGTGTTATGATTACTCTGGAATACGTTTCCTCTGAGAACTCATTCTGCAGTTGGGTTTAGAAATAAGACGTGGCCGAGACGAGCAGGCTGCTGATCCGGCTGTAATAAAGCCAGAAAATAATCCAGACCTTATAAAAGAAAAGTTCTTATTTATAGAGAAAACAACTCAAAATACGCTAACAAACTTCTAAAATCTGATTGGTGAGAAGCTCGGACGGTTATTATGTGTTTGTGTGTTTATGCTATAATTTCCAAGAAGAAAAGAAAGACTAAGAAGAAGAGAAAGAAGAAGAGGAAAAGGAGGAGGAAGAAACAGAGAAAGAATAAGAAGAAGAGGAAAAGGAGGAGGAAGAAGAAGAGAAAGAAGAAGAAGAAGAAGAAGAAGAAGAAGAAGAAGAAGAAGAAGAAGAAGAGGAGGAGAAAGAAGAAGAGAAATAATGAGAAGAGGAAGAAGAGGAGGAAGAAGAAGGAGAAAAGGAAGAAGAGGAAAGAGAAGAGGAGGAAGAAACAGAATAAGAAGAAGAGGAAAAGGAGGAGGAAGAAGAAGAGAAATAATGAGAAGAAGAGGAAAAAGAGGAGGAAGAAGAAGAAGAAGAAGAAGAAGAAGAGGAGGAGAAAGAAGAAGAGAAATAATGAGAAGAGGAAAAAGAGGAGGAAGAAGAAGAAGAAAAGGAAGAAGAGGAAAGAGAAGAGGAGGAAGAAACAGAATAAGAAGAAGAGGAAAAGGAGGAGGAAGAAGAAGAGAAATAATGAGAAGAAGAGGAAAAAGTGGAGGAAGAAGAAGAAGAAAAGGAAGAAGAGGAAAGAGAAGAGGAGGAAGAAACAGAGGAAGAATAAGAAGAAGAGGAAAAGGAGGAGGAAGAATAAGAGAAAGAAGAGGAAGAGGAGGAGAAAGAAGAATAGAAATAATGAGAAGAAGAGGAAAAAGAGGAGGAAGAAGAAGAAGAAAAGGAAGAGGAGGAAAGAGAAGAGGAGGAAGAAACAGAGGAAGAATAAGAAGAAGAGAAAAAGGAGGAGGAAAAAGAGGAGGAAGAAGAAGAAGAAAAGGAAGAAGAGGAAAGAGAAGAGGAGGAAGAAACAGAGGAAGAATAAGAAGAAGAGGAAAAGGAGGAGGAAGAATAAGAGAAAGAAGAGAAAGAGGAGGAGAAAGAAGAATAGAAATAATGAGAAGAAGAGGAAAAAGAGGAGGAAGAAGAAGAAGAAAAGGAAGAAGAGGAAAGAGAAGAGGAGGAAGAAACAGAGGAAGAATAAGAAGAAGAGAAAAAGGAGGAGGAAGAATAACAGAAAGAAGAAGAAGAAGAAGAAGAGGAGGAAGAGGAATAGGAGGAGAAAGATGAAGAGAAATAATGAGAAGAAGAGGAAAAAGAGGAGGAAGAAGAAGAAGAAAAGGAAGAAGAGGAAAGAGAAGAGGAGGAAGAAACAGAGGAAGAATAAGAAGAAGAGGAAAAGGAGGAGGAAGAATAAGAGAAAGAAGAGGAAGAGGAGGAGAAAGAAGAAGAGAAATAATGAGAAGAAGAGGAAAAAGAGGAGGAAGAAGAAGAAGAAAAGGAAGAAGAGGAAAGAGAAGAGGAGGAAGAAACAGAGGAAGAATAAGAAGAGGAAAAGGAGGAGGAAGAAGAAGAGAAAGAAGAAGAAGAAGAAGAGGAGGAAGAGGAATAGGAGGAGAAAGATGAAGAGAAATAATGAGAAGAAGAGGAAAAAGAGGAGGAAGAAGAAGAAGAAAAGGAAGCAGAGGAAAGAGAAGAGGAGGAAGAAACAGAGGAAGAATAAGAAGAGGAAAAGGAGGAGGAAGAAGAAGAGAAAGAAGAAGAAGAGGAGGAAGAGGAAGAGGAGGACAAAGAAGAAGAGAAATAATGAGACGAAGAGGAAAAAGAGGAGGAAGAAGAAGAAGAAAAGGAAGAAGAGGAAAGAGAAGAGGAGGAAGAAACAGAGGAAGAATAAGAAGAAGAGGAAAAGGAGGAGGAAGAATAAGAGAAAAGAAGAAGAAGATGAAGAAGAAGAAGAAGAAGAGGAGAAGGAATAAAAATAAGAGGAAGAGGCAGAAGAAGAGAAAGAAAAGGATGAACAAGAAGAAGGAGAAAAAGAAGAAGAAAAAGGAACGAGAAGAAGTAGTGCTCTTGAAGCCCCAGGATGATGCAATTTCAAGATGGCCGACAGGTTACAAACCTTTTTTAAACAGCTCATGCACATCGTGTGTTTATTTTTCAACCATTAAAATTTTCCATATTGCTGAAGCTGCTGTAGCGCCGATGCCTTACATGCATTTCACATCAGTTGAGAGAAACTTCCTGTTAGTAAAAAGTGAGATAGTGTTCCGTATGAAACGATACGACCCTCCTAATGTTCATATACTAGATGCTAGGGTACATGGTGCAGAGGGAACGTGTGTAGAGTGTAGCAGGTCAGTTTGGGACGCGGCTAAGAAACCAACGTGAAAGCTGTAACAACATAATAACTTCTTTCAAAAATGCTGACTCCGCCCCCAACCTCACCCCAATTCCTGACCACCATATTGAGTCATGAATAGTTACATGTGAGGTTATATTGACAGAAATGGGTAAATAAATAAATAAATAAATAAATCTTCTACTTGCTCCTGGTTTGACTTCTGTCATGGATTTTCTCTGTGTTAATTTTAATAACCATCTACTGTAATTGCTCAACAACCTCAGCACTAAATGACGGACCTATAGGAGTGTGGAGAAGAGACACCTTACACAAGTTACAGAGACGTTAAAGAGATGCTCGTTGAACACGGACCAGGAAAACAAACCCAAACCAAACATGCTAAAAAACCCTGAGAGTTTATTCCTCTACTCCTCTGTTTCTCTCAGGAGGATGATTTAACGTCCTAAAGTCCTGAATTCACCTTTTAAAAGCTCTCTTGTTGTTCGAGAGAGAGAGATTTATTATGCTCTGATTGGAAACATCAACGTTAAGACAATTACGGGGTGGTCTGGGGTTCCGTGGTGTTTATATTTAGCACCCTGCTATTTCCTTATTGGAAACTTTGGGGGGAAATGGTGAGTTAAGCTTCTCTCAGTTGAAAAGTGATCGAAATAGCATCTGTTGCTTTTTCAGGCCGAGATGAAGAGACGGAGAGACGGATAACGCTCATTATCCGATCTCCCACGAGCGCCTGCATTTGGCAGGAGAAAAGCCGAAAGCTCCCCGCAGGGCCGAGGGGTGGAGCTTCAAATAGAAGGCCGCTGGCCGTGCGGGATGCGCCTCATGTATCTGACTCACGCTGTGTTTTGTGGATCTTCAGCGGTGGATTGCTAAGCTTCAGGGTTGCTCTTGGCAGCGGCATCGCTCGTGGCTCAGGATTTTGTTGTTTTATTTCATTTTAAGTTTCGCCGAGAAATTGAACTGTTAGGATCTGGATTTCAAGGCTGGGTTTTTCTCTTGTTTTATTTCTCAGGAAAAGCTAATCACACCACAAAAATTCTAAAAATGCTTGTGATGCAATTTGCAAAGATTTTTATTTATTTATTTATTTATTTATTTATTTATTTTCAGCAAACTACACCGGATTCTTCTTTTAAACTCTCGCTTTGAGTAAGTAAGTAAAAAAAAAAAAATTAAATAATAAAAAAATCAACAATAAAACCTCCTGAAGGCTTACATTCTGGAGTGACGCTGGAGACTCCTTCAAAAAAACAATTGAAAAATCAAAATCAAAATAAATAAAATATTTCCATACAGAGAACTTTACTGTAAACAAACAAACAAACAAACAAACTAAGCATTTATTTGGAATTTATTTGAAACCCCTCCGACCGACCCAACGAGCCGTTTTTATAGTGACGTTAACTGACGTCGTATTAGGAGTGCGTTAATATAAACAACAATTCAACATCAGCGGCAGTTAGAATGAAAATACGTTCGAAGGCAGGGACTTTAAATAAGTTATGACATGATTAACGAGCGCTGAGTCACTTGTTTATACTTGTTGAAGTTGCTAGGAAACGTCGTCGTCTCCTTTCGTTAAAGCGCCCTGTTGTAATTTCGTCGTTTCTGCCGAGCTTAAATCAACTCGTCCAAACAATGTGTTCCTCATTTGCTTGGAAAGTTCAGCGCTGAAATGGGGCTCTCTCGGGTTTTCTACCACTCTAAGCAGATTAGCGTCGGTCGGTTCCACTCAATCTCTCCAGACTGCCAAATCTCTCCATGAGAAACATGTGGCTTTAATGGTGCGTAGTTTTATCCGCAGATTGAAGCAACCTGGACGACGGAGAGCGCCATTTCTCCCAGCGCTTTCCTTTTCTTCTCCTCCGTCTACTTTGTGTTTTGCTTGTATTTTGTAACCATAGAGACAGAAATATGCTTGACAGGGATATACAATGTCGGTTTAGTTTAATGTCCTGCCGTGACGCCCTCCTCCTCCTCCTCCTCTTCTTCCTCCTCCTCCTCCTGTTCATGAACATATCACTGGTTTATGTTTGCTGCAGATGTGAGTAAAAGGATTGGAAAAGAAACGGAGTGCGAAGTTTTAGCAAGTCGGAACATGTCCTATATTACAGAATGTGCAACCTAGTTTCACTCCACACACACACACACACACACTATTAAATACTAGTCTATGATTTCTGGAAAGAAAATAAACCTGGCCTGTTTTATTAGGCTTTTCATTCACGCTGTAATTTACGCGTGATGGCATCGAAATCTGTAAAAACATCATCTTGTTGCCGTTGACGACAATCAAATAAAAAATTCAATAATTCAATAAATAAAAGAAAAGCCTCATCAGCTGTCGCCGTGGTTACTGTCGAGGTATAAAATTTAACAAAACATTATGACCACCTGCTTAATATTGTGTTGGTCCCCCTTTTGCTGCCAAAACAGCCCTGACCCGTCATGCACTGTGTATCCTGACACCTTTCTATCAGAACCAGCATTAACTTCTTCAGCAGTTTGAGCAACAGTAGCTCGTCTGTTGGATCGGATCACACGGGCCAGCTTTCGCTCCCCACGTGCATCAATGAGCCTTGGGCGCCCATGACCCTGTCTCCGGTTCACCACTGTTCCTTCCTTGGACCACTTTTGATAGATACTGACCACTGCAGACCGGGAACACCCCACAAGAGCTGCAGTTTTGGAGATGTTCTGATCCAGTGGTCTAGCCATCACAATTTGGCCCTTTTGGTCAAACTCGCTCAAATCCTTACACTTGTCCATTTTTCCTGCTTCTAACACATCAACTTTGAGGACAAAATGTTCACTTGCTGCCTAATATATCCCACCCACTAACAGGTGCCATGATGAGGAGATCATCAGTGTTATTCACTTCACCTGGCACTGCTCAGAGTGTTATGGCTGATTGGTGTATTTTGATGCTAGTCTCACGTAGCCAGAGCTTCAGACTGTCAGCAGAAGGGATCCTCCTAAAAGGGCGTTTGATTGATAGGTAAAGCAACCAATCACAGTTTGTTTTGTCACTAAAAAACAGACGGAGAAAGTTTAAGAAAGTCGTCCAAATGAATGTCGTGAAAGTTGCATCATTTGGAAAATCCAGTGTTTAGCTGATCCTCAGAAACGCTAGTCGTCATGACGGCTTCCTTTTTCCACGACGGCTTCCGGGTGGAACTAAAAAAAAAAGCGACACACATCTCTGGGAAATCTTGTAGAATCCAACCAATCAGACGTCGAGCCGACGGTTCGTGGGCGTGGCGTCTGAAACAGAATATTTCAATGCTAACAATGCATGTTTCAGCCCCACTCTGCCCCCAAGAGGATATCCACTGTAGTGCTACACATACAGATATATACACTCAGTTCCCAGACTAATAATTAATTTCATTATTAAAATCGTTTATTTGTATATTCTGATTGAAAATCTCTGATTTACTGGTTACAAGGGAGAAGAGTTAAAAGTTGCCTCTGCCAGGAGGTTATAGAGACTCTAAAGCTAAGCAGTGATACATAATAAACTGATAGTGTGTTACTCTGTGGTGGTGTGTGTGTGTGTGTGTGTGTAATAAAGTGGTGTTGTGTTACTCTGTGGTGTTTGTGTATCTAATTAACTAAATATGTGTTACTCTGTTGTGTGTGTGTGTGTATGTGTGTAATAAAGTGGTGTTGTGTTACTTTTTTTGTGTGTTTGTGTGTGTGTATGTGTGTAATAAACTGGTGTTGTGTTACTCTCTGGTGTGCGTGTGTGTGTGTGTGTAATAAAGTGGTGTTGTGTTACTTTTTGTGTGCCGTTGTGAGTTTAGTGTGTGTGTGTGTTTTTGTGTAATAAACTGGTGTTGTGTTACTCTTTTTGGTGTGCGTGTGTGTGTGTAATAAAGTGGTGTTGTGTTACTGTGTGTGTGTGCGAGTGAGTGAGGGGTGTGTGTGTGTAATAAAGTTGTGTTGTGTTACTCTGTTGGGGTGTGTGTGTGTAATAAAGTGGTGTTGTGTTACTCTGTGGTGTGTGTGTATGTGTAATAAAGTGGTGTTGTGTTACTTTTGTGGTTTTTGTGTGTATGTGTAATAAAGTGGTGTTGTGTTACTGTGTGTGCGGGGTGAGGGGGAGTGTGTGTGTGTGTGTAATAAACTGGTGTTGTGTTACTCTGTGGTGTGTGTGTGTGTGTGTGTGTGTAATAAAGTGGTGTTGTGTTACTGTGTGTGTTTAAGTTTAGTTTTGTTTTTGGGGTGTGTGTATGTGTAATAAAGTGGTGTTGTGTTACCCGTGGGGTGTGTTTGTGTGTTTTGTAATAAAGTGGTGTTGTGTTACTGTGTGTGTGTCTGTGAGTGAGTGTGTGTATGTGTAATAAAGTGGTGTTATGTTACCCCTGTGGTGTGTGTGTGTAATTTAAAAAGGTATTGTATTACTCTGTGGTGTGTGTCTAATTAATAAAGTTGTTTTTTACTCTGTTAAGTGGGGGTGTGTGTTTGTGTGTGTGTAATAAAGTGGTGTTGTGTTACTCTGTGTGTGGGGGGTGTGTGTGTGTGTGTGTGTAAAAAAAAGTGGTGTTGTGTTACTCTTTTGTGTGTGTGTGTGTGTATGTGTAATAAAGTGGTGTTGTGTTTTCTTTTGTGGTGGGGAGTGTGTGTGTGTGTGTTTTGTAATAAAGTGGTGTTGTGTTACTCTGTGGTGTGTGTGTGTGTGTGTATGTGTAATGTGGGGTTGTGTTTAAAAAAGTGGTGTTGTGTTACTGTGTGTGTGTGTGTGTGTGTGTGTAATAAAGTGGTGTTGTGTTACTCTGTGGGTGAGTGTGTGTGTGTTTTGTAATAAAGTGGTGTTGTGTTACTCTGTGGTGTGTGTGTGTGTGTAATAAAGTGGTGTTGTGTTACTCTGTGGTGTGTGTGTGTGTTTTGTAATAAAGTGGTGTTGTGGGTAGTGAGTGAGTGTGTGTGTGTGTAATAAAATGGTATTGTGTTACTCTGTGGGGTGAGTGTGTGTGTGTGTGTGTAATAAAGTGGTGTTGTGTTACTCTTTTTGGTGTGTGTGTGTGTTTTGTAATAAAATGGTGTTGTGTTACCCGTGGGGTGTGTGTTTTGTGTGTATGTGTAATAAAGTGGTGTTGTGTTACTGTGTGTGTGTGTGTGTGTAATAAAATGGTATTGTGTTACTGTGTGGGGTGTGTCTATTAATAAAGTTGTTTTTTACTCTGTTGGTGTGTGTGTGTGTGTGGGGAATAAAGTGGTGTTGTGTTACTTTTTTGTGGTGTGTGTGTGTGTGTGTAATAAAGTGGTGTTGTGTTACCCGTGGGGTGTGTGCGAGTGAATAAAGTGGGGTTTTTTTGTGTGTAATGAGAGTTTTGTTTTGTTTTTGGGGTGTTGTGTAATAAAGTGGTGTTGTGTTACTCTGTGGTGTGTGTGTCTTGTGTAATAAAGTGGTGTTGTGTTACTTTTGTGTGTTTTAGTGTGTGTGTGTGTAATAAAGTGGTGTTGTGTTACCCGTGGGGTGTGTGCGAGTGAAAAAAGGAGTGCTGTGTGGTGTGTGTGTGTGTATGTGTAATAAAGTGGTGTTGTGTTACTGTGTGTGTGTTTTGTGTGTGTGTATGTATGTGTAATAAAGTGGTGTTGTGTTACTGTGTGTGTGTGTGTGTGTAATAAAATGGTATTGTGTTACTGTGTGGTGTGTGTCTAATTAACTAAAGTTGTGTTTACTCTGTTTAGTGTGTGTGTGTGTGTGTGTAATAAAGTGGTGTTGTGTTACTGTGTGTGTGCGAGTGAGTGTGTGTGTGTGTGTGTAAAATAAAGTGGTGTTGTGTTACTCTGTGGTGTGTGTGTGTGTATGTGTAATAAAGTGGTGTTGTTTTACTGTGTGTGCGAGTGAGTGAGAGGGGTGTGTGTGTGCTTGTGTAATAAAGTGGTGTTGTGTTACTCTTTTTGGTGTGTGTGTGTGTGTGTGCTTGTGTAATAAAGTGGTGTTGTGTTACTGTGTGTGTGAGGGGGTGTGTGTGTAATAAAGTGGTGTTGTGTTACTCTGTAATGAGTGTGTGTGTATGTGTAATAAAGTGGTGTTGTGTTACTCTGTGGTGTTTTTGTGTGTGTGTGTAATAAAGTGGTGTTGTGTTACTTTTGTGGTTTTTGTGTGTGTGTGTAATAAAATGGTATTGTGGGTACTGAGTGGTGTATGTCTAATTAACGAAAGTTGTTTTTTACTCTTGGGGTTTAGTGTGTGTGTGTGTGGGTAATAAAGTGGTGTTGTGTTACCTGTGTGTGTGTGCGAGTGAGTGAGTGTGTGTGTGTGTGTGTAATAAAGTGGTGTTGTGTTACCCGTGGTGTGTGTGTGCGAGTGAGTGAATAAAGTGGTGTTTTGTTTTTGGGGTGTGTGTGTGTGTTGTGTTGCAGTGTGTGTTTTGTAATAAATGGGGTTTTCTGTCACCCTTTTGTGGGTTTGTTGTTAAATAAAGTGGTGGGCAGAGTACACTTCCCGTTTTGGTGTGCAGTGGGGCAGTGTGTAAACAAAATGGTAAAATGTTCATGTGTGATGTGTATCTGTGTTTTGAAAAGCAATAAAGGGTTTTTTCTGTTAATGTGTGTGTGTTTGTTGGTGTTTTAATTATTGTGTAAATTAAAAGTTTTAAAAGTGTTGTGTTACTGTGTGTGTGTGTGTGTGTGTGAAGAAGAGTGGTTTTTTGTGTTTGTGTGGTATGTGTCTGAGTCTGTTTTGTTTTTTGTGGGGTGCGCGTGTGTGTGGTGTGTGAATTTTTAAATGGTGTTTTTGTTGTCTGTGTGTGTGCGAGTGAGTGTGTTTTTGTGTGTGTGTAAAATAAAGTGGTTTGGGGTTACTTTGGTATGTGTGTGTGTATGTGTAATAAGTGGTGCATGTTTTTTCTGTGTGTGGGGTGAGTCAGAGGGGTGTGTGTGTGCGTGTAATTTTTAAATCTGTGTTATGTTACTCTGTGGTGTGTGTGTGTGTCTGTGTGTGTGCATTTTGTAATTTTTAAATGGTGTTTTGTTTTGTGTGTGTGAGTGTCTGTGTGTAATAAATGCATGTTTTTAAATATGTGGTATGTGTGTGTGTGTTTTTTAATGTGGTGTTGTGTTACTCTGTGGTGTGTGTGTGTGTGTGTGTAAAAAGTGTGGTGCGTGTGTTTAAATCTGTGGGGTGTGTGTGTGTGTAATGTGGGGTGTGTGCGTTTTAAATAGTGAGTATGTGTGTGTGTTTATAAAGTGGTGTTGTGTTACTCTGTGTGTGTGGGGGTGTGGGGTGTTTGTTTTGTGTTTTGTTTTTGTGTGAGTGTGGGTTTGTTTATGGGTGTGTGTGTGTGTGTGTAATAAAATGGTGTTGTGTTACTCTGTGGTGTGTGTGTGTGTAATAAAGTGGTGTTGTGTTACTGTGTGTGTGTTTGTGTGTGTGTGTGTGTAATAAAGTGGTGTTGTGTTACTGTGTGTGTGTGTGTGTAATAAAGTGGTGTTGTGTTACTCTGTGGTGTGTGTGTATGTGTAATAAAGTGGTGTTGTGTTACTGTGTGTGTGTGTGTGTGTGTGTGTGTAATAAAGTGGTGTTGTGTTACTCTGTGGTGTGTGTGTGTGTGTAATAAAGTGGTGTTGTGTTACTGTGTGTGTGTGTGTGTGTGTGTGTGTGTGTGTGTGTAATAAAGTGGTGTTGTGTTACTCTGTGGTGTGTGTGTGTGTGTGTGTGTGTAATAAAGTGGTGTTGTGTTACTGTGTGTGTGTGCGAGTGAGTGAGTGTGTGTGTGTGTGTGTAATAAAGTGGTGTTGTGTTACTGTGTGTGTGTGTGCGAGTGAGTGAGTGAGTGTGTGTGTGTGTGTGTGTGTGTTGTAGATTCCAGCAGTGTGTGTTTCATCATGTTTCCTCGTCACCTTGCTGCTGGGTTTCAGATTGATTAACGGATAAATGTGTGTGAGTCAGAAGCTCCACACTTCCTGTCCTCATGGCTGATCAGACAGAGGGCAGGTTTCACACCACAGGAAATTCTCTGATGATCAAAAAATGTTCATGATGCATGATGTGTATCTGTGTTATACACACACACACACACACACACACACAGACACACACACACACACACACACACACACTAACATGGAGTCTTGTCTCTGTTAATGACTGTCAGTGTGTCATTGTTGGCTTTCTAATTATTAGTAAGCATAACACTCCTAAACAGATTTATTTACAAAATGTGTAAATGTGTGTGTGTGTGTGTGTGTGTGTGTGTGTGAGAGAGAGAGTGTGTTTTTAAGTGTTTGTGTGTGTATGTGTCTGAGTCTGTGTGTTAGTGTGTGCGCGTGTGTGTGAATGTGTGAGCATTTGAGTGTGTGTTTGAGTATGTGTGTGTGTCTGTGTGTGTGTGCATGCATGTTTTTAAGTGTGTGTGTGTGTGTGTGTGTGTGTGTGTGTGTGTGTGTGTGTGTGTCAGGGTGTGTGTGTGTGCGTGTTTTTAAGTCTGTGTATATTTGTGTGTGTGCGTGTGTGTGTGTCTGTGTGTGTGCATGCATGTTTTTAAGTCTGTGTGTATGTGTGTGTGTTTTTAAGTGTGTTTGTGTGTGTGTGTGTGTGTGTGTATGTGTGCGTGCGTGCTTTTAAGTCTGTGTGCATGTGTGTGTGTGTCTGTGTGTGTGCATGCATGTTTTTAAGTATGTGTGTATGTGTGTGTGTTTTTAAGTGTGTGTGTGTGTGTGTGTGTGTGTGTCAGGGTGTGTGCGTGCATGCTTTTAAGTCTGTGTGTATGTGTTTGTGTGTGAGTGTGCAGGTTTGTTTATGGGTGTGTGTTTTTGAATATGTGTGTGTGAGTTTGTGAGTGTGTGTAAGTGTGTGTGTGTACGAGTCTGTGTGTTTGTGTTAGTGTGTGTGTGTGTGTGTGTGTGTGGACAGACGGATGGATGCACAGATTATGTAGAATATTATCTTATTCATTATTTATTCAGTAAATCTTCCATGGCATGATCTGCAAAAATTGCAAAAAACTCGATCCCCAAAGCCCAGATCTGAAGGGTTCGGTGTCCTTGAGCCACGAAAGCTAGAGGGACTGGTTTCTGTCTCACTGCAGCAGACTCAGAAATACCTGCCCCACTTTTACACACCTTCACACACACACACACACACACACACACACACTCAGAAATGTGTCAGTGGTGGAGAATTAGGCCTGACTCACTCCTGCACAGGAGGGGAAAGTTTCATTTGGGGCTAAATGCCACCGCTATCAGGCGTATGTAGAACATTCCTTCACATGTTTTAAACTGATTGCATCAAAGAAATCATAAAGGATGGAAAAACACATGAGTAACTTATAAAACTTTAAACTTTTCCATTTTTCACACCTTCATATCTAACATGTTAAACAAAATGTTTTGATATATTCTTTGCTCATTATTTATTTATTTATTTATTTATTTATTTATTTATTTATTTATTTATTTATTTATTTATGTTGAGCAGTCTTTCTAATACTTTTTATTTGAAGTTGAGTCTTCTTCTTCTTTCGGCTTTTCCCTTCAGGGGTCACCACAGCGAATCATCTCTCTCCACCTATCCCTATCTTCTGCATCCTCAACACTTGCACCCACTAGCTTCATATCCTCATTAATTCCATCCATATACCTCCTCTTTGGCCTTCCTCTTTGCCTCCTGCCTGGCAGCTCCATGTCCAACATTCTCCTACCAATATACTCACTCTCCCTCCTCTGAACATGTCCAAACCATCTTAATCTGGCCTCCCTAACTTTGTCCCCCAAACGTCCAACATGAGCTGTCCCTCTGATGTACTCGTTCCTAATCCTGTCCAATCTTGTCACTCCCAAAGAGAACCTCAACATCTTCAGCTCTGCTACCTCTAGCTCTGACCTCTTCCTCAGCAACACTGTCTCTAAACCATACAGCATGGCCGCTCTCACCACTGTCCTGTACACCTTCCCCTTGATTCTCGCTGATATTTTCCTATCACACAGAACTCCCGACACCTTTCTCCACCCATTCCAACCTGCCTGCACTCGCTTCTTTACCTCTTTCCCACACTCTCCATTAATTGCATCTGTTGTGCTCTTTCTGGGCATGAAGCCATACTGCTGCTCACAAATTTCCACTACCTTCCTTAACCTAGCTTCCACTACTCTTTCCCATACCTTCATTGCATGGCTCATCAACTTTATCCCCCTATAGTTGCTGCAACTCTGCACGTCACCCTTATTCTTAAAGATCGGCACTAACACACTTCTTCTCCATTCCTCAGGCATCCTCTCACTCTCTAAAACCCTGTTGAACAAACTAGTTAAAAATTCCACTGCTGCCTCTCCCAGACACTTCCAGACCTCCACCGGGATGTCGTCAGGACCAACTGACTTCCCACTTTTCATCCTCTTCAAAGCCTTCCTGACTTCATCCTTTCTAATCTTATCTACTTTCTGTTCCACAGAGTTCACCTCTTCTACTCTTTTTTTTCCTCTCATTTTCCTCATTCATCAGCTCCTCAAAGTATTCCTTCCATCTCCTCTGTACACTCTCCTCACTTGTGAGCACCCTTCCCTCTCTATCCTTAATAACTCTAACTTGCTGCACATCTTTCCCATCTCGATCCCTCTGCCTAGCTAACCTGTACAAGTCCTTCTCTCCTTCTCTAGTGTCTAACCTAGTGTACAACTCGTCATATGCCTTCTGCTTGGCCTTAGACACCTCCCTCTTCACTCTGCGCTGTAACTCCTTGTATTTCTGTCTATTCTCTTCAGTCCTGTCCATGTCCCACTTCTTCTTGGCTAACCTCTTCCTCTGGATACTATCCTGAACTTCCTCATTCCACCACCAAGTCTCCTTATCTTCTTTCCTCCTTCCAGATGACACACCCAGCACCTTTCCCCCTGTCTCCCTGATCACTTCTGCTGTAGTTTCCCAGTCATCTGGCAGCACTACCTGACCACCCAGAGCCTGCCTCAACTTCTGTCTAAATTCCTCACAACATTCCTCCTTTTTCAGCTTCCACCACTTGGTTTTCTTCTCTGTCTTTGACCTCTTCTTCTTACAGACCATCAAAGTCATCCTACACACCACCATCCTATGCTGTCTGGCTACACTCTCCCCACTACCACTTTACAGTCACTAATCTCTTTCAGATTGCCTCTTCTACATAGGATGTAGTCTACCTGTGTGCTCCTACCTCCACTCTTGTAAGTCACTCTATGCTTCTCCCTCTTCTGAAAATAAGTGTTAACCACAGCCATGTCCATCCTCTTAGCAAAGTCCACTACCATCTGTCCTTCTAGGTTCCTTTCCTTAACTCCAAACTTGCCCATCACCTCCTCATCACCTCTGTTCCCCTCACCAACATGTCCATTAAAATCCGCTCCTATCACCACTCTCTCACCCGTGGGAATACTCTCCATCACCTCATCTAATTCACTCCAGAATCTCTCTTTCTCCTCTAACTTACAACCTACCTGTGGGGCATAACCACTAACAACATTCAACATCACCCCTTCAATCTCTACCTTCAGACTCATCACCCTGTCTGACACTCTCTTCACCTCCAGAACATTCCTCACAAACTCCTCCTTCAGGACCACACCTACCCCATTTCTCTTACTATCCACACCATAATAAAACAGCTTGAATCCTGCTCCTATACTACGAGCCTTGCTACCCTTCCACCTGGTCTCCTGTACACACAGTATATCCACCTTCCTTCTCTCCATCATATCAGCCAGCTCTCTACCTTTCCCTGTCATAGTACCAACATTCAGAGTTCCTATTCTCAGTCCTACACTCTTACCTTTCCTCTTCTCTCTCTGTCTGTGCACTCTCCTCCCTCCTCTACTTCTTCGACCAACAGTAGCCCAATTTCCACCGGCGCCCTGTAAGTCAACGGCGCCGATGGCGGTCGTTGTTAACCCGGGCCTCGACCGATCCGGTATGAAATTCGAACTGACGATTCGCATGGTTAAATTTGGCAATGTTTTACGCCGGATGCCCTTCCTGACGCAACCCTCTCTATTTATCCGGGCTTGGGACCGGCACAGAAGTCACTGGACTGTGACCCCCATGGCTAGATTTTTATTTGAAGTTGAGTATTCTTTCTAATTATTCATTTTTTTTGATAACTTTATTTGAACGTTCGTTCTAAGTATTAAGAATTTCTTTCATTTATTTTTTGAGCGGCCTTTCTTATTTGTTTTTTCTTTTTATTTTAAGTTGAGCATTTTCTTCTGTTAAATTATTAAATATTTTATTAAAAATTAAATATTTAAATTTTTTTCAGCAGTCTCTCTTATAACAATATTTTAAAAATGAGATTTTTAGAACTTAGATTAATAAATAAATAAAATTTAGAAAGACTGCTCAAAAAACTAAATAAAAATACAAAAAATCTTAATAATTAGAAATAATACTCAACTTAAAATAAAAAAATTGTTTTAGCAGTCTTTCAAATGTTTTTCATTTGAGCATTTCTTTCTAATTCTTAAGATTTTATTATATTTTTGAAGCAGTTTTTCTGTTATTTTTTATTTTATGTTTAGCATTATTTTTAAATATTACGATTTTTTAAATAGTTTTATTAATTTTTTGAGCAGTCTTTCAAATTGTTCTAATTTTAAGTTGAGCATTATTTCTAATTATTAAGATTTAAAAAAAAAAAAAAAAAAAAAAAAAAAATATATATATATATATATATATATATATATATATATATATATATATATATATATATACATATATATATATATATATATTTTTTTTTTTTGAGAAGTTTCTATTTTTTATTTTAAGTTTAGCATTCTTTCTAATTAAGATTTTTTATTTTATTTGTTTTTTCTTTTGAGCAGTCTTTCTCATTTTTTAAAAGTGGGGTTTCGAGCGATGTTACCCCGGGGTTAAGTTAAGCAGTGTCCTGATTTAGCTTCTCGCTAAACTAGACTTTTCTGAATTTCTTCTCCATTCGTGTTATGTGTGAAACGCTTTGCTGTGTTCATCGCTGATCAAACAGGAAATCACACATCCAGAACAACAACAGAAGACTTGTTCTTTTTTCTTTTATTATTTTTTTTAAAGACAGCTGTAGCTCCGGACTCGACGCTGTGTGCTTTTCGCTTCTGGGAGGATTTTTTTTGATCCTTGATGTTCAAAGCAGTCGGTCAATGATGGCTCTGTCGGACCTCGTCTCAAACACGGTGTGGCTATTAAAGACAAACAAGCCCACGATGAAAGGAAGAGATAGAGTATGGGGCAGAGGGGAGAGAGAGAGAGAGACAGACAGACAGACAGACAGACAGAGACAGACAGAGAGAGAGAGAGACAAACAGACAGACAGAAAGAGAGCAGGAGAGAGAAGGACAGAGGGAGAGAGGCAGGGAGGGAGTAGGAGAGAGAGACAGAGACAGAGAGAGACAGAGATAGAGAGAGAAATGGAGAGAGTGACAGAGAGAAAGACAGAGGGACAAAAAAGAGAGAGAGAGAGAGACAGAGAGAAAGAGAGAGAAAGAGAGAGAGAAAGAGGGAGAGAAAGAGAGAGAGAAAGAGGGAGAGAAAGAGACAGAGAGAGGGGGAGAGAGAGAAATAGAGAGAAAGATAGAGAGAGACAGAGAGAGGAAGAGACAGAGAGAGAGAGAGAGAGAGAGAGAGAGAGAGAGAGAGACAGAGAGAGAGAGAGAGAGAGAGGGAGAAACAGAGAGGGGGGAGAGAGAAAGAGAAATCGTGTTGTATTGTATGTGAGAAATCATTGCTTCCTAATGAATGATGACATCATCACAAATATTAGGTTAAAGTTAGCATGACTAGTGTTGGGAAATTATTTGTTATTATTACTAAATAATTATAAAATTAAATAAATAAACTTTCTGATGATGGCGTCTGTTAGCGCTGTTGGGTTTTTGGTTAATAATCACGCCTCATGTGATCATGTGAGGTTTTATTTCAGGTTCAGTCCAGTGCTTTATTTAGCAGTCACATGACCTCATGTTTAAAAAGAAACCTCTCAGCGTGAAAAGCTTCAAGGTCAAGGATACGGAGATGCAGCAGTGCATGTGTGTGTGTGTGTGTGTGTGTGATGAAAGAGCTGAATGGAAAAACAGAGAGAACGATACAACACACTGAAACAGACACAACTAGTTAGTACTAACCAGCTAGTTAGTATCGGGAGCTAAAAGGAGCTGCTGAACTTTAGCATTATAAAGTCATAAGGCTCGATCATAAGTCTGTCATTACTATATCATAAGCATCATAAGCAGGTCATGCAGTGAGGTCACATGTGGTCAGTAGGTCATGTGATCATGTCAGTCTTATAATGCGAGTGTTACTAACTATAACATTTTTTTATTTTTTAAAAACAATTTCTTTTACCAGATTTTGTATTTTTATAACATTATAACTTTTTCCAGAGAGAAAAGTAGCTCCTGTCTTTTCTTCAAACTCTTTAGCTAGCTAATGTTAAAGTTAACAGGCTAATATTTACATCACCCACTTCATTTAGCTTCCATAGTTAGCTAACTAGCTAGGATTAGCAGTAAACATAAAACACCTCAGGAATTTCCCTCAGGAAAAAAATAGTTACTGCCTTTTGTTCAAGCTTCTTAGCTAGAGTTAGCTAGCTAGCTAATATTGTTTAGGGATCCTGAATTAGCACCAAACATTATTAAACTTCCTCAAGAGAGACATTTTGCTACTTGATACTCTGTCGCTAGGTTAGGTAACTAGCTAATTCTGAAGTTAACTGGCTAATATCTTTACTTCAACTCTTCAGTTAGCATCTATAATTAGGATTAGCAACAAACTTAAAATGCCAGTTTTCCTTTAGGCAAAAAAATAACTACTGTCTTTTGTTCAAGCTCTTTAGCTAGAGTTAGCGAGATAGCTAATTGTTTAGGTTGATAACCTTAAATTGATAGCTATTGTTTAGGGATCCTGAATTAGCACCAAACATTATTAAATTTCCTCAGGAGAAAAATTTAGCTCCTGTCTTTTCTTTAAACTGTTCAGTTAGCTTTTAAACATAAAACACAAATCTTCACCTCAGAAGAAAAAAAAAAAAGCTACTGCCTTTTCTTCAGTCCGTTTAGTTTAGAGATTCGGCAATGTACCTAAAATCTAGCTAACCCTTCAGTTAGCTTCCACAGCAAGGATTTCTGCGGAATTATCAGCAAACATTATTAAACTCCCTTCAGAATGAAATTTAGCTTCTTCACAATCTACAGTGAGTTTATAGCTAACTAGCTAGGACTGTTTACAGATTTAGAATTAACGCTAAACATTATTCACATTTCTTGAGAAAGAAATTTAGCATTTGTCTTTACCTCAAGCTCTTTAGCTACAGTTAGCTAGCTAGCTAGGACAGTTTAGGGTTTGTGAATTAGCGTTAAACATGATTAACCTTCTCCAAGCAAAAATCTTTTATCTTTGGCAGATAGCTAACTAGCTAGGATCAAGCATTAAAATATATTAAAACTTCTTCCTGAGAGAAATTTAGCTGCTGCTTTTTTTTCTAACTCTGTAGCTAGCCACCTGCTTGCACCGAGAGCACCTGCAACATGCCTGCTAGCATGCTAATAATAAGCGTTGCTTCCCAGATGGCTCTTCGGGCCTCGAATTGGCTGCACTCTTCCTCTTCATTCCTCACGTTATCTGTTTCCTAGCAACCGTGTCTGCTTTCATCTCCTCTGTCCAGACGCTGTATGTACAATATTCTACATTTTATTTATTATTATTTACATTAAATATCAGCACAATTATTAAAAATATAATTGATTTTTTTTTTAGTTAACCCAAATTTATTTATTTATTTATTTATTTATTTATTTATTTATTTATTTATTTATTGTGAAATAGGCATTTTCTTTGGATTGTTTAGCTTTATTCTTAATAATTGTTGTAACAGTATTTTTGAAAATTATAATTTTTTGCATTATATTATTTATATCTGTAGAATATTTATTATTTTTTGTTCAGTACAATTCTGTTTTTTCTAATATATATAATATATTTTATACATTTTCAATGAAATTCCAAAAAGAAAAAATTATTTTCTTTAAGCGTTTTTGTAAGTCTTTGTTTTTTTTCTGCTTTTTTAATAGAAAAAATTGTGTGATTTTTAATGTTGACATTTGTTTTTGGCCTTGTAAATCATTTTGTTTTCAAGTAATCATCTCATTTTTAATTTTTAAAAAATCTATATTTTATAAATAAATGAAATTTTTTTCACCTTTACTTTAGATGTTTTTTATTTCATTTTACATTTAAATAATTTTTCAAAGGTTATTAAAAAAAAATTCTATAACATTTTTGCATAACTCTTTTCATATTGTTTATCAAATTCCGTAAAGCCAAGTGACCTTTAGCAGATAGCAGAACTTCTACGGAAAGATGAACATCTCCAGAAAGCACTGGCATGATGTGTGTGTTTGGATAACACTACACTACACACACACACACACACACACGTCTCCTTTCACAGCTCTGTTTTTGCTTCTGTTTCTTGTTTCTCTCTGAAGGCACACACGGTTGCTAAGCTCTCCTCAGTGTAGCTTGAAAAATAAAATCTTCAGCGGGTTTTTTCCCCTCCTGCTGCTGGATTTATCCCAGATTATTCTGGAGCTGGATGAAGACCCAGTCCGGATCAGGAGCATGATTTATCTGTTACCAGCACAAAGCTATTTCTCATAGAAGATCCATCATGTTTCAATTCCTTGCTAGCTGTCTTTGTTTATGTTCATTACAAACTGGAAGTTAGCAAAGTGTTAGCCAACATGCTAGCTTTGTTTGAAGGCATCTAGGACTATAATTTCGAAGTGTTTTCTTCAAACTCTTCAATTAGCTTCAATCTTGTTAGCTACACTTAGCTGGGAATGTTTGAATTAGTTCCAAATATTACTGAGCTTCCTTCACAAAGAGATTCCTCAAATTTGTTAGCTACATTTAGCTAAGTAGCTGGAATTGTTTTGGGATTCAGAATTAGCGCCAAACTTCCTTCAGCCAGAGATTTCAGCCAAGCTTCTATGGCTAGCTAGCTAGCTGGAATGAATTGGCAATTCTGAAACACATTACAGCAAACATTTATTTGTATTGAACTGCTAGCTTTTCTTCAAACCTTTCAATTAACATCAAATGTGTTAGCTACAGTTAGCCAGATAGCTAATTAATTTGTTTTCATGAACATTAAACACAATAATACTGACTAGCGTGGGTTGTGGAGTACGAGGAATTAAGCACTTCAGGATGTGCTGTTATTGGAAAATAAGTAATTATAGTGACACATATTTTTGTCCGTTTCTTGTTACATTTACAATTTTACCCTGGTTTGTTTGTTTGTTTGTTTATTTATTTATTTATTTATTTATTTATTTAGTAGATGTCTTATATTAGTGGAAACATGATCTTGCTTTAAAACCAGATCAAAAGAAGGAAATTGAATCACTTCCGGGAAACAGAGTCAGATATTTTGAGTGTGTATGTGTGTGTGTGTGTGTGTGTGTGAGAGCGCTTGTTTCCTGCTGATGTACTCTGTCTGGATTAAGACTCACAGATCATTAGCTCTTACTAATCCTGTTGAAGAATACCAGCGTGATGTTGTGGCGTGAAAAGCCCACGTTTCCTTCACACCTCCACAGTGAAAGCAGACACACACACACACACACACCTCTGCCAGGAGGGAGAGGAGGAGAGCGCTGGGGTTCACACGTGCTCCAGATGTTTAATAAGAAACACACATCTGCTGCGAGAGGTTCAGTGAGGATACAGTACAAATGTGACGTTTCATGCCATTTTAAATGTGAGTGCAGGAATGCACACACACACACACACATACACACACACAAAATTATAAATACACACACACACACACACACACTCGCACACAATTATATATATATACACACACACACACACACACACACACACACACACACACACATACACACACACACACAGGAGCTACTGCCAGGCAAAACGGGCAGATACACACGAGCAGTGATATTAAAAAGTCCAGACTGCTGGTAAACTGGTGATAATAATCTGGTGTGAGTGGACAGAGGAAATGGATCTCTGTGGAAACAGGAGCTGGAGTCTAGCTTCCCAGAAGAAGAGTTTATTATTAAAATCAGCTGATTCTCATCACAGAGCTGCTTCTGTCATCACTCCAGCACCGAAACCCACTACAAGTGTCCACTTCACACCCGTTATTTTATTGTATTATTTTAATACAATTACTTTTTTAATAATTATTATTAATAATTAATAATAATAATTTTAAGGAATTCAAAAGATGATCAGGAATATGTATTATATTATTATTATTATTATTATTATTATTATTATTATTATATGTTAAGAATTAAGTTAATAAAGTGTAATAAATATAATTAATCATATAGCAATATGATACAATGGATTAAATAATGCATATTAATTAAAAAAAAAAAGAATGTAAGTATTTGAATAATATCTTTAATAATAAATATTAATCTAGCCATGGGGGTCACAGTCCAGTGACTTCTGTGCCGGTCCCAAGCCCGGATAAATAGAGAGGGTTGCGTCAGGAAGGGCATCCGGCGTAAAACATTGCCAAATTTAACCATGCGAAACGTTAGTACGAATTTCATACCGGATCGGTCGAGGCCCGGGTTAACAACGACCGCCATCGGCGTCGTTGACCTACAGGGCGCCAGTGGAAATTGGGCTACTGTTGGTCGAAGAAGTAGAGGAGGGAGGAGAGTGCGCAGACAGAGAGAGAAGAGGAAAGGTAAGAGTGTAGGACTGAGAATAGGAACTCTGAATGTTGGTACTATGACAGGGAAAGGTAGAGAGCTGGCTGATATGATGGAGAGAAGGAAGGTGGATATACTGTGTGTACAGGAGACCAGGTGGAAGGGTAGCAAGGCTCGTAGTATAGGAGCAGGATTCAAGCTGTTTTATTATGGTGTGGATAGTAAGAGAAATGGGGTAGGTGTGGTCCTGAAGGAGGAGTTTGTGAGGAATGTCCTGGAGGTGAAGAGAGTGTCAGACAGGGTGATGAGTCTGAAGTTAGAGATTGAAGGGGTGATGTTGAATGTTGTTAGTGGTTATGCCCCACAGGTAGGTTGTGAGTTAGAGGAGAAAGAGAGATTCTGGAGTGAATTAGATGAGGTGATGGAGAGTATTCCCACGGGTGAGAGAGTGGTGATAGGAGCGGATTTTAATGGACATGTTGGTGAGGGGAACAGAGGTGATGAGGAGGTGATGGGCAAGTTTGGAGTTAAGGAAAGGAACCTAGAAGGACAGATGGTAGTGGACTTTGCTAAGAGGATGGACATGGCTGTGGTTAACACTTATTTTCAGAAGAGGGAGGAGCATAGAGTGACTTACAAGAGTGGAGGTAGGAGAACACAGGTAGACTACATCCTATGTAGAAGAGGCAATCTGAAAGAGATTAGTGAAAAAGCAAAGTGTAGTAAAGTGTAGTAGTAAAGTGGTAGTGGTAGTGGGAGAGAGTGTAGCCAGACAACATAGGATGGTGGTGTGTAGGATGACTTTGTTGGTCTGTAAGAAGAAGAGGTTAAAGATAGAGATAGAGAAGAAAACCAAGTGGTGGAAGCTGAAAAAGGAGGAATGTTGTGAGGAATTTAGACAGAAGTTGAGGCAGGCTCTGGGTGGTGAGTTATTAAGGATAGAGATGGAAGGGTGCTCACAAGTGAGGAGAGTGTACAGAGGAGATGGAAGGAGTACTTTGAGGAGCTGATGAATGAGGAAAATGAGAGGGAAAAAAGAGTAGAAGAGGTGAACTCTGTGGAACAGAAAGTAGATAAGATTAGAAAGGATGAAGTCAGGAAGGCTTTGAAGAGGATGAAAAGTGGAAAGGCAGTTGGTCCTGATGACATCCCGGTGGAGGTCTGGAAGTGTCTGGGAGAGGCAGCAGTGGAATTTTTAACTAGGTTGTTTAACAGGGTTTTAGAGAGTGAGAGGATGCCTGAGGAATGGAGAAGAAGTGTGTTAGTGCCGATCTTTAAGAATAAGGGTGACGTGCAGAGTTGCAGCAACTATAGGGGGATAAAGTTGATGAGCCATACAATGAAGCTATGGGAAAGAGTAGTGGAAGCTAGGTTAAGGAAGGTAGTGGAAATTTGTGAGCAGCAGTATGGCTTCATGCCCAGAAAGAGCACAACAGATGCAATTTTTGCTCTGAGAATTTTGATGGAGAAGTATAGGGATGGGCAGAGGGAGTTGCACTGTGTGTTTGTAGACTTGGAGAAAGCGTATGACAGGGTGCCAAGAGAAGAGCTGTGGTACTGTATGAGGAAGTCAGGAGTAGCAGAGAAGTATGTCAGAGTGGTGCAGGACATGTATGAGAGGAGCAGGACAGTGGTGAGGTGTTCTGTAGGTCAGACAGAGGAGTTCAATGTGGAGGTGGGACTGCATCAGGGATCGGCTCTGAGCCCCTTCCTGTTTGCTATAGTGCTGGACCAGTTGTCAGAGGAGGTCAGACAGGAGTCTCCTTGGACAATGATGTTTGCAGACGACATTGTGATCTGTAGTGAGAGCAGGGAGCAGGTGGAGGAAAACCTGGAGAGGTGGAGGTTTGCACTGGAGAGAAGAGGAATGAAAGTCAGTGGTAGTAAGACTGAGTACATGTGTGTGAATGAAAGGGAGGGAAGTGGAACAGTAAGGTTACAGGGTGAAGAGGTGAAGAAGGTACAGGAGTTTAAGTACTTGGGGTCAACAGTCCAGAGTAATGGAGAGTGTGGGAAAGAGGTAAAGAAGCGAGTGCAGGCAGGTTGGAATGGGTGGAGAAAGGTGTGGGGAGTTCTGTGTGATAGGAAAATATCAGCGAGAATCAAGGGGAAGGTGTACAGGACAGTGGTGAGACCGGCCATGCTGTATGGTTTAGAGACAGTGTCACTGAGGAAGAGACAGGAGTCAGAGCTAGAGGTAGCAGAGCTGAAGATGTTGAGGTTCTCTTTGGGAGTGACAAGATTGGACAGGATTAGGAATGAGTACATCAGAGGGACAGCTCATGTTGGACGTTTGGGGGACAAAGTTAGGGAGGCCAGATTAAGATGGTTTGGACATGTTCAGAGGAGGGAGAGTGAGTATATTGGTAGGAGAATGTTGGACATGGAGCTGCCAGGCAGGAGGCAAAGAGGAAGGCCAAAGAGGAGGTATATGGATGGAATTAATGAGGATATGAAGCTAGTGGGTGCAAGTGTTGAGGATGCAGAAGATAGGGATAGGTGGAGAGAGATGATTCGCTGTGGCGACCCCTGAAGGGAAAAGCCGAAAGAAGAAGAAGAAGATCTTTAATAATAAATATTAAATACAACAAATAATAATAATAATAATACATATATTATAATTATAATAATGTATATAATAATATGTTTACTAAACAATAAATAAGAATTAAATATTATTATTAAATATAATAATATTTCATTCTTATTTATTGTTTATTAAACATATTGCAAAATAAACAAACAAACAAATAAATAAATAAATATTGAGGAAGAAATATGCAGACCTATGCAGAGAGAAATAATAAAGAACGAAATATCCAGAAAAAATAAGGTCACATTTAAATATGAGCAAATTGCTGTAGATGGTTAATGTATGTCTTGGGTAAAGAATTTTAATTTCTTTTGTTGTTGTTTTATTATGAGCTTAGAGCTCCTTAAAATCTACACAATATAAGTCTCAGAAGTTTAAGAGGTATAACAGGAAGCACAGATTGGTTCCTGTGGGTTATTAGAAAACTAGAACCTATAAAACTATATAGGTTTTATAACAGACGGAACTTTCTGGAAGAAAGCTTATACTAAAGCAGTGCTACATGCTGAAGTTCCCGAGAGAGCCGTGTGGGAGTCATGGAGAAGGCCAAGAGGAAACAAAATCTCCTCACAGACGACATCATTAGCCAGTAGATGATGTATGCATCTATCTATATCTATTCAGGTGTGATCTTTAGTCCAGTCATTTCATTGTGACTAATTTTAACTGGATTCATTTTAGCTTTACTGACTTCCACACTTTTATTCCTGCCCTCAAAAATCTAACCTGAAAACACTGATGTCACCCAGACTGACCTCAGTGAATGAGGAATATTTCCCTCAGCTTGGACTTAGCTCTGGCCACTTCATAGTTTCCAGATGAGCAGTGGAACATGAACTTCTGTGAATCTGTAATCTGCTACGTTGGAGGTTTGGTGTTTGTTACTCAGACAAGGGAAGCTTCCTCTCGCACCATGCTTCACCCAGAGCTCTTCACTCTATTTCAGGACACCAGCTGTCATGAGTCAGGTTTTTTTTTTTTTTTGTCTGATTCTTCTGATTGTCACGTCTGCTTGAAGAATGTTAAGGACGGTTTATTAAGTGTGAAATGTTTTACTGGGTGGTTAATGGAATTACACAAGGAGTGAAAGGAAATCCACGTCACGTCACGTGAAAGTGGATTAATGGGTCACTGTGTCTTGTTTTTCTGGAAACCTATTTAAAAGTGATTTTAGTGCTTCATAATAATGTTTATGTATCAGAGTCGGTTTTATTAAAAAGATGGTTTTAATCTTTAGTATTATTATTATTATTATTGTTATTATTATTATTGCATATATAAATTATCATTAAATATGAAATATGAAATATTAGTATATATATATATATATATATATATATATATATATATATATATATATATATATATATATATATATATATATATAAACAGATTTTTTATTATTAGTAGTAGTAGTATTATCTAAATATGTACCTTTTATAAATATCAACATATTATTAGTAGTAAATAGATAGATAGATAGATATTAATATTAGATAGATATTCTTTATTGATCGCATGAGGGAAATTCTTGTTATAATAATAATAATAATAATAATTGTTATAAGTACATTTTATAAATATAAACTAATATTAAAATAATAATAAAATAATAATAATTATTAGATAGATAGATAGATAGATAGATAGATAGATAGATAGATAGACTTTATTGTTTCCATGAGGAAGATTCTTGTTCTACTACTACTACTACTACTAATAATAATAATAATAATGATAATAATTATTATAATTATTATTTTTTAATTTATTTATTTGATTGATTTTTTTTTTAAATAAACTTGTATCAAATAAGATAATATTTTTTAAAATAATAACAGTATTAAATTAATTTAAGGGAGTGATAATGGAGCTCCAAAGTGGCTAAAATGCCCCGCGTCCTCAAATTTTTTTTTCTGCCCCTGTAGCTGGAATAATCACTGGTTCTTCTTGTTTGAAAGATACTAAAGAGCTCACTTGCTGTAATCTCGACATATCGGCCTGTTCTTTCCCACGTGAGGATGATTCAGTCAGAACAGAACCGATTCAGGACACTGAGCATCCTTAAACATACAGAGAACCCTCAAGAGCTGAAAATAATCTCAACCCCAGAGCTGCTATTGCCTCATATGAACAAATGAACTTTTTCCAAAAATCGATCAATAAATAAAAAAATTCCAGAGCCGTAAAAGGTTCCTCACTTCATCCATCTGGATAAATCTACCCTAAAGGCTTTCTTTTTTGAAAAGGATCCAAGGTATAAAGTCATAAAGTAGGAATTCATCTAGGAGAGCAGGAAATAAAATTAATATAAGGAGGAAAAAAAGGAAATCCGGGAATAAAATGAAATCTAGAACTTTTCTTTTGCTTTATTTCTCTGGGAAAAATTCTTAAAGGTGTTACAGAGAATTTAGGGAGATAAATATTTAGGGAGATAAAAAACATTCAATTAACTAAAGAGCACTGGAACATGTGTATCTATGACAGCAATAAAAAAAACTTAACTCCAGCACAAAAATAAATAAATAAATAAATAAATAAATAAATATAAAATGAAAATTAAAAAAAACTTTGGGGATGCTAAATAAGAACTCTTTAAGAACCTGTGTTTGTAAAATTGTAGTGAATAAACCTTAATCCAAAAATAAAAAAAAATTCAATTCAATTCAATTCAATTCAATTAAAAGCAAAATAAAATTTTCCACATTTTCATTTCCTTTAGTTTATTCTGTTTGTTTTTCATACATTTGCAACAATCGATGACAGAATGACAAAAAAATTCAAACTCATGCCACTTTTCTCTAACAGGATGGAAAATATGGTTTGGATTTGGTTCCTTGTTTTTTCGTGTCTATTTTTAGATGAATGTTTGAACATCTGAACACCGTGCAAATCAATCTGTTTTACAGATTTCATTGTTAGAAGTGATATAGTGAAGTATATTCTGGGATGATGACAAAAATATGGACTGGAAGCTGTGTGTAAGTGTGTGTGTATGTGTGTGTGTGTGTGTGTGTGTGTAAGTGTGTGTGTGTGTGTGTAGTCATTCAAGAAGCTTCAGGTGTTTGGCAAAATATTGCACTTTGGATGTTTTGGCCATCAGAGCTGCTTTCCCGCTTCATATTTCCTGGCTCGGAGGCTGCTTTTGGAAGATAAGCCCCAAACTGACATCTCAGATAGTATCCAGGTACACGGAGGAGGATACAAAAACAACCAATCATCGTGAGGATCATCGCATTTGGCATTGTATAGCCCAGACCCACACACACACACACACATTTTTCATTGTTGTTGTTGTTTGTAGGCATCTTTTCTGGCTTTCTTTAGTGCCAAGTCAGGGAAGATAAACATAGAACACCACACAGCAGGTCGATGAGTACTTCGGTGGATTTGTAACAGCTGGAATTTTAACCAGCTGTGCGGCTGACATGTGGAAAAGAAATAGAAACAATAAAAGGTCTTTAGGTGGTGCTTGCTAAGTAGCGTCTGCTCGTTGGTTGAGTTGAAACAGCATCAAATTGGTGTCAAAAATGGCTTAAAAATTAGCACAAAACTTGTGTCTAAATGTCTATGTCCAAATGGCAATGGAAATGTGTCACAAATATGTGAAGGTGGCATCAAAATTGCTTAAAAATAGCACAAAATTGTATCAAAATGGCAAGAAAATTGTGTTAAAATGTGTCAAAAATGGCTTAAAAAATAGCAACAACCAAAATTGTGTCCAAAATGGCATCTAAATGGCATCAAAAACAGCACTAATATGGCATTAAAATGGCATAAAAATGACACCAAAATGTCATTTTTGTAAAAAAAAGTGTCTGTGGCACCAAAACTGCAATGAAAATTGTGTTAAAAATGACATCAAAATGGCACACTTCTTCAAAAGTGTCTTGAAGTGGTTCTACTGAGATCTGTCTATCACCAACACTCTGAGATAAAGCTACAGCCATGAGTTATCTGAACCAGGAAACTTCTTGAGATCTCTCTTCGTGTTTTTGTGTCTTATTACCTACAAAAGAAAGAAAAAAGAAGTGCTGGTGAGAGAACAGCTCTTTATAGGAGTCGATGTCGAAAATAACATGAATTGACTTCATTCAAGCCCTTTTTTTTTTTTTTTTATGAGACACATTGCAATATTTTTTGGCTGGTGTATTAAAGCAGCTCTGTGAAGTACAGAGTTCAAAGCCGAGGATTTTGCCTTTATATCATGCTTCTTTTTTAGAAAGTAGAAAGCTATTTCCGTCTGTCATGTTCCCTTAATCTCTGCACCCCCTGAAGAGAAGTAGGCCATGTTTAAAGGAGGAAAAAATTCGAGACATGCTAAAACACACACTCAGACGTAGCTCGATTCGGGTCAACAGCCACGGCAGGTTGTTTCCGTCGTGGTCGACAGCGAGCAGGATGAGATATCGCTCATGTCCAATCTGAGACGCGATAGCATGATGTAGCTTTTTGATGATACCAGGGAAAGTGGTGGTGTTTATTTCAAGAGGATGGAGAACAAGCCTGCTGCGGGGGAAGGTTTGAGGTCAGCGTGGTGATTAGCCCGACGTTCGTTTTCCGCTAGTTTGTGTGTGGATCTTTATTATTTCCCTCCAACTTCCTCACACATGATGTCACTCCTGAGTCTTACGAAAGGCGCCTGAAATACATTTATTTGCCCGCAGAGAATGAAACCACACCTCCCACATCAAACTTCCTCTTCGGCTTACGAGATTTTTTAGACAGAGACTGGATTTTTTGCATCGCTTCATGACAAAACTGATATTTTTTTGTAATTTCTTTGGCCTGAGTTACATCCTGTTTTGCAGCTAGTGTTTCATCTTGGTTTCTGGTTCTGGTGGAAAATAGAAACAGAAAAGAAATGACGGAATAAATTCTAAAAAAAAATCGCATTGCTACAAACATGGAAAAGTTCAATATGTGATTTTCTTTGGTCCTTCAAGCAACACTGTGGTGATGTGATGAAGCGGTCTTCCTGTAGCTAAAATTTAGGAAAAAGTTACAGAGGATGTTTGAAATGTTTTTAAATATAGATTAAAACCACTCCCTGTTCAATCAGATAGCAAATTGGTTCTGGGCCAGATCTGGCTGAGTTACAGCTTTGAGTTAATACTACATGGAATTACAGCCCAAAGCTGGCCCAAATGCATTTTACCAAAAGTCACCCAGACCAAAACTCAGAAACAGACTGAAACTCAGCCACGACTTCACAATGTCACCAGAAATCAGCCATAACTGGCTGACAACAGTGCCAGAATCCACACACGTCAGTCAGACAAGAGCCAAAATGCCACCACCTTCACCCCAGAACTCAGCCACAACTTATCCAGAAGCTCCACAAAACAGCCGTGACTGGACCAATATTGTACCAGAATTCAATTCAATTTAACTCAATTTATTTGTATAATGCTTTTAACAATAGACATTGTATTAAAGCAGCATTAAAAAAGTATAGAAACATAGAGAAAGTTTAAAGTTAAGTTCCTTTTTTTGTCCCTAATGAGCAAGGCTGAAGTGATGGTGGTGAGTAAAAAACTCCCTGAGATGGTCAGTGGTACAATTTTTTAATTTAATTTAATTTAATTTAATTTAATTTAATTTAATTTAATTTAATTTAATTTAATTTAATTATTATTTTTTATTTTTGGTAAGTCTATGAAAGATTGCAACCCTGTTGCATTGTGGGATGCTGAAAACCGCAAAGATAACCCCTTCCACATGCTCAATGCTCAAAATAATTCCCTTGTTTACATTCTGTGTTTTATATCTAATTAGTTTTAATAAATAAATAGAGTTTATTATTGGCATCATGTACAATATAATTACTCAGAAAAACAGCACAAGGGCCAGAAAGTGAGAGATTTGAAGATTTTTATTATAGCAAGGTGTTATTTATAGTCGGACAGGACGGCTTTTCATCTGTTCAGCATGCGCTAACATGTTTGAGCCAGATGCTAAAGTGACTGTGTGTTGTGTAACACTGTTCCCATCTGCAAGCGGATACCAAAAAAAGAACGAGCGCATCTGATGCTCGGTTCTCGACCGATCTCGACGCACTTGCTTTAGAGAGAATGTTTCAGTTTCATCGCTTATATATATATATATATATATATATATATATATAATATATATATACCCATCCCGAGACACACAGAGATTGTGCCAGCTCCAGTGGCATCCAGAGGACTGGAGTATTCAAAGCAGCACTGCCAACCCTATGTGGACATTTTACACATAACATTCTACACATGCTGTATCTGCATCACACAACTAATGCAGAAAGGACATTGTTCATATCACACTCTCCGGTGTCACCCAGATGAGGATGGGTTCCCTTTTGAGTCTGGTTCCTCTCAAGGTTTCTTCCTAATACCATCTAAGGGAGTTTTTCCTTGCCACAGTCGCCTGAGTCACCTGAGGCTCACTCACTAGGGAAAATTTAGTCTAACATCTAGGACTGTTTGTTTGCATGTTTGTTGTTTCTTATGTTCTGTAAAGCTGCTTTGAGACAATGCTCTTTGTTAAAAGCGCTATACAAATAAAATTGAATTGAACTTTAATTGAATATCATATAACATTATTACACAGATATATTAGACATAAATGGACATATGGTATCTTGTGGAGCACTCTAGGAGCCAAAAGCGTAAAATATTGCATGTAAGACTTGCAATTATTACCATATATGGGCGTGAGTCAAATTAGCTGGAAATATACTGTAGTGAATATTTAAAGCTCCGATTTACACCAATCAGGTATAACATTATGACCAAAAGGTAACCTCATCCTCATTTGGGTGACACTGAGCAGTAAATAATGTAAATGTAACTAAATAATGTCCTTCCTACAACAGCAATCAAGGGCCCATGAGGAACTATTAGGTCACTGGAGTATCTGAGTTCGTTATAGACACTAATTCCTTGCTGTTCAAGCTGACAGATGTAACGGCTGATCCGTGACGGTGTGATAGTCCCCAAGTGACTCTGTCCATGGCTGTCTCATGGTCACAGGCTGTCCACACAGATCCATCCACAGCATCAGTGATCGGTGTATATTTATATTTATGTCCACTAGTATAATTGTGTCTGGTTCGGTGGTTTCTGAGACAAAACAAGAAGCGTCTGCAAAAATAAGACATAACATAGCTGATAGCAAAGTGTGTTACTCAGAGGATGATCAGACATCAGAGGTCACGGCTGTTCCTGAAGAAAAATACTCAGTCTATGCTTTAATAAAAAATAAAAAAAATTGTTGCTAAGTGATAGAGCATTCTGGACAAGTTGTACTTCTGAAATATCACAAAAAGGAGACGATCAGAAATCCCAGTACTAAGAAACCAGGCAATAAATTATTTTTTTATCCAGTTTGACCAGTTTGGAGTGTGTTATAGGTGTTCAGAATTCTTTTATATAGGTGTTTGGTTAGCCTTATCTAACTCCATGTTCTCTAAGAGTGTCCATCAAATCCATCTACGCATTAAGCAGCGAGGCTGTGGAATGAACTTCCCCTGAAGTACTGGTTTCTTCAAACGAAGCCTCTAGACCCACGTCTTCACTTAACACTTATGTAAGAAACCTTGGAAACCTTCTCTGGGGGAAAAAAAGAAATGAAGAAGCTCTTGATGTAACTCTACCGACTCCCACTCTCCTCAACACTCCGGCAATGAACGATACGTGGGTCAAAAATCGACTGTTTTCACTGTGCGAGTCATCGGTGACGAATCGGTGTTTACATTAGTTATAGTTCGTTATAAATAGGTATTTTTTTTTATCACTCTTAATGTCTTTATTCACAGCTCTAAACATCTTCATGATCATGATTATCTCTTCGGAGTGACCATGGATTTAAAAATATTGGACAGGTTTAAGCTGACAGTCCTAAAGATAATGTTGTGTAGAAAGTTGGTAGAAATGGAGGCACATTGGAGCAGAAATAAAAAAAAACAAAAAAAAACAAACAAAAAAAAACGATACCCTAAAGTACAAATCAAGTCTGAAATCCTCCAAAAAAAAAACCAAAACACGATATCCTACAGAATAAATCAATTGTGATATCCTTGAAAAAAATAAATAAAGTAAAAAAAACAAAACAATATCTTACAGAATAAATCAACTGAGATATCTTCAAATAAAAACAAACAAAAAAACAGCACATGTTATCCTACAGGACAAATCAAGTGTGATATGCTTACAAAAAAAAAAAAAAAAAAAATTTATATCCTACAGGGGCACGGTGGCTTGGTGGTTAGCACGTTTGCCTCACACCTCCAGGGTTGGGGGTTCGATTCCCGCCTCCGCCATGTGTGTGTGTGGGGTTTGCATGTTCCCCCCTGTGCCTTGGGGGTTTCCTCCGGGTACTCCAGTTTCCTCCCCTGGTCCAAAGACATGCACTGTAGGTTGATTGGTGTCTCTAAATTGCCCGTAGTGTGTGATGTGTGTGTGGGGGCCCTGCGATGGGTTGGCACTCCGTCCAGGGTGTATCCTGCCTTGATGCCCAATGACGCCTGAGATAGGCACAGGCTCCCCGTGACCCGAGTGTAGATCGGATAAGCGATAGACAATGAATGAATATATCCTACAGAAAAAATCAAGTGTGACATCCTTTAAAAAAACCTACATGATATTTTACAGTATAAATTAAGTGTGATATCCTCAAAAAACCCCAACCAACCAACCAAACAAACAAAGAAATATCACATGATATTCAACGGTATACGTCAAGTGTGATGGTCTAAAAAAAAACGAACAAAAAACTATGCCGTTATGTAGTTAATGTCTATTTGAAAATGTTTTTTAAACTGAATGCAACACATCAATTTAATAAAAAAAACATGTGGCGACGGTGTATACGGCCATAACTGAGTAATTTCCCATTAGTGTCTTAATTTAAACCCAAAGTCCCATCAGCACCATTACGTTCCTTCCTCCACTGCTTGGAGAGAAAGCTAAACAAGTCTGAAATCTTGACGCATCACAGGCTGCATGTCTCGTCAGTGCACCAGGGTAAAAATAGTGCACTGATTGAAGAGATGTTCTTGTTCCCTTCAGTAGGACACCCAAAGGCTTCTCTTGAGCACACAGAGGGGTTTGTTATTAGTCTGGCTATCAGCTGTCGCCATGAGAATGAGGACTGTACTGAGGATTGAATGAATCATGTCATATTTAGGATGAAGGAGTCACGGTGCTCTTCTAACACTTGCTCAAATCAGTGTGAACACACACTCCGTGCATCCTCGACTGAAGCGGAAATGTGTTCCTGTGTGATATATGCTCTCAGAAAAACACATACGACTGCTCGTTAATCGTCTCTTGTACTTTTATTACTTTTGTCTTATCTTTCACTTAGGAAAGGAAATAATGGATAGCTGTAGAAAATTATTTTTAAGATACAATACATCTACATTCCTAGAATAAATTAATAAAAAAAAACAGATTAATTAATGAAAAAAGTTTCTTTTTGTTTTTATAATTTTTTTTAAAGATTCTTAAAAATTTGGTAAAAATTTTTTTTTTCATAATAATAATGATAGCAGTTTTAAAAATAATAATAATAATAATAATAATAATAATAATAATAATAAATTATTATTATTATTATTATTATTATTATTATTATTATGCTGTATTTGCCAAAAAATATGCTAGTATGCAAATATTTTAGAAACAGCTTCTAGAAAAATGAATGAATAAATAAATAAATAAATAATTTAATTACACTTTTAGAAATAATAAATTATGTGAAAATCTGACCTATGTGAAACTGAGCTCAAACTAATTAATTACTTTTTACTTTATTTATTTATTTTCTTATTTTTAAAATGTATTTTATTCTTATAACTTTTTTCTTATTTATTTATTTATTTATTTATTTATTTATTTTTTTTTATTTCTTTCTTATTTCTTATTTTTTAATTTTTTTAATTTACTTTTAAGGCTATTGGGATATGTCACTATTTAACATTTTATCAATAAAAATATACATTTATTAGTGTATCTAAAAAAGCTGTTACACTAGCATGTACTATAGATAAAAGAGAGTCTGGAGTCTCTGTGTAGTCTCTGCATTGCTTTAAAGATAATGCGTCTTTATTCTTTATGAAGAACTCAGTGTGTGTGAAGGATTCAGCAACTGATCAGCCCAGTGGTCATAAGGGATTCAAGCAATTAGCTGATTTCCAGGTTATTTCCAAACTAATTATATCATTTGCTGTGAATTGGGATGTTCTAGAAGTGTAGTCCCAGCGCTCCTCAGGGTTTGGAGACTGAATGACTAAATTAAGGGTCATTTGGAGGTCACTTTTGCATAAGAGTAGACGTTTACATAATCAGTAAGTGGGTTAGGTGTGAAAAAGCCCAAGAGGCAAGCTTTCATTAACAAAAAAAAAAAAGAAGCATTGGAAGTCTCATGGGTCCAGTACCGAAGAGACCGGCGTTATTAAGCAGCAGATGTCGGGGATTTTTTATGCATCATCCTGTCTCCTGTCTCTGTTTTTATTTATTTATTTATTTTTGGCTGATTTAATCTTTTTTTTAGATAATGTTTCTTTAAAAGAAAGTAATTAATTTTCTGATTAATTAATTAGAGAAAAACATTTTAGTTGTGAAACTTTTTTTCCTGTTTGTTTGTTTGTTTTGGTTATTAAAAATGGAGATTATTATTATTATTATTATTATTATTATTATTATTATTATTGGAAAATCCCAAATTCATCCAAGAAGCTATCTATTTTCTAAACATATTTTATATATAATATCTATAATAAAATATAATCCCAATTTCTCAGCATTTTTCAGATAATGTATTGTTTCTAAAAATGAACTGAAATTAAATTTCTTATTTTATTTAGTTATTTATTTGTTGGTTGTTGGTTAATTAATGTGTTTATAAATTTAATTATTTTCTTATTTTATGTCATTATTCAACGTTGAAATCCTAAATGATTTTTTTTTCACTAAAATTTTATTATCATTTTTATTAATAAAAATATTTATTAGTGTATATTAAAAGGTTTTTTATTTTTATTATTTATTTATTTTATTTTTTTTGTGGTAGGATTTTACTGTATGCCCTTGAGTCGACTTTCTACATCTTAAAACACATAAACCTGTGTAAAAAAAAATATACAGTCCTAATGATGTTAAGTTTAATGATGTTAATGTTTTATATGATTAAATGATGTTAAGTAAGTAGCCTTTATTTGTCACATATACATCATTGCACAGTGAAATTCTTTCTTTGCATATTCCATCCTTGGAGGGTTGTGGTCAGAGCACAGGGTCAGCCATGATGCAGTGCCCCTGGAGCAGGGTGGGTTAGGGGCCTTGCTCAAGGGCCCAACATTGGCGGCTTGGCGAGGCTGGGGCTTGAACCCTTATCTTCCAGTCGGCGACCCAGAGCCTTAACCACGCATACGCACACACACACACACACACACACACTGTTGACTCACAGGTTGATCATATTCAACAAGAGCTGTGACATCCAGCGAGGACTAGAATGTGGGCGTGTCTGAATCAGCGATGCAAAAAAGTTGATAAAACTTGAACTTCACGCAGATTTACGTTATTTTTTTTCCGAATGCCATCTGCTCCACCCACTGATGTAGTAACATTGTTACTATAGCAACCGGTAGTAAGACGTTGCAGTAGTTTGTGTGAAATGTAGCTTAAATTTTTTTTTCCTTTCAATTAAAATTGAAAGTTTAACTCTTAAGTTTTAGTATTATTTAGTTCACTTCCTCCAGAAGATATGATACTGGGAAATATAAATTTTTTGTGCCGTCTTCGAGCAATCTGAGTCTCTATCCTGCATCTTAACATCCTATAAAGCTACTGTTTATCATCATCATCATCATCATCATCATCATCATCATCATCACTGACTTTTGCTACTTGCCACTGCTGAACCAAAGTATATTTAGAATCGCTGGAAACAAACAAAGTAAAAATACAGTGATGTTTATTTTTAGAGATAAATGACCAAACTTGGACATTTTTTCCAGATTTTTTTTTTTTTGCCAAATGTGTGACACCCATGACGTCAATGCACTCTCAGACCAACCGCAGAATAAAGTAAATAAACAAATAAGACATTATATCTTAAGCCATATAAAAGATTATAAAAATAACCTTAAGTGTTTTCTAACCTATATTTAAAACAGTTATGAATCAGTGAAGACTCCATCAGGTTCTAAGGCTTTAAAATGTCTGGTCTGTTTTTCCTGTCTGACCCTGATTACTCTCGCTCTTTTTTCCAACCTATTAATGACATCAGCACTACAGATTTCTCCGTTCTTTGATTGAAAGGAGCTCTTTTTCCATCCACCCTCATTCACTGTGACCTCCTTGTCCTCCCGAGGCTTCATCAGCTCGTGTTGGGCTGCTCGGTGGGTGGCAAGGTCATCATGACACAGGCCACTAAAAACATCACGGCTAAAATTAGCCAGCCGTTTGTCTGACTGCTTCCCGCCCCACGTTTGTCAGCAGGGTGATGACAGCAGACTGGTCCTGAGAGGGGAAAAAAGCTCCATTGTAGCTCGTATTGACTCCAGACTAATCTTTTCATTCATAAAAGTGACCCCTTGTTTTTTCACCCGGAAACAGGAGTTAATCAATGAACCACGACCTCTTTATGACTGTGTGGACTGACTCACCTTCAGTTTAAATGCCACCGTTTTACATTTCTATTTATTTAATTCACTTTTTTTGTAGATAACAGGTGGAGTTGTAACCACAGTATGAAGGATTGTGGTGGAGGAGGTAATGGAACTTTCTTAAAGTTTATATAAAACCTTATAAACTAATGATGAATCAGTGCAGCAGGATATAAATGGAGTAAAAAATGACGAATCATTTAGCGAATCGTTTAATGGAATCACTTGGACGATGAATGTAGATGGAAATGATCAAATGAGTTGAAATCCAACTATCATGAACTGTTCTTCTTCTTCTTCTTCTTATTATTATTATTATTATTATTATTATTAATAGTAGTAGTATTTATTTTGGGGAGTTACTGATTCATTTAAAGAATCAGTTAATGGATTCACTTGAATGATGAATGTAAATAGATGGAAATTATTGAATGAGTTGAAATCCAACTATCACAAACTATTATTATTATTATTATTATTATTATTATTATTATTATTATTATTAATAGTAGTAGTATTTATTTTTGGGAGTTACTGATTCATTTAAAGAATCATTGAATCGATTCACTTGCCCAATACATGCATTTTCTTTCAATTCTTACTCCCTAGTAAATTAATAATAACATATAGCAATTAAAGATAGTAATATACAGTAATAGTGTGTGTGTACATGTGTAAAATTCATTTAAGAGCATTTAGCTTTCGAGTAGCTAGCTAACTGTTGAGCATGCTAGCATTGGGATGTTTCACTTTAAATAAAGGGAGGCAGAGTTGGAGATTTGAACTAACGATAAAAAAAATTGTAAGTAGATTGTAAGATTGTAAAGATTGTAAGTATAAATATTGTTCAGCTCTGGCTAAATGCTCACAGTGCTTGGGGATATATACTGTATTTTTCCCACTTGGTCCACACTTAAAGGTAAAGGTTTGTTTATTTCTTTCAGTAAAACTGCTAAATAATAAACACAAAACAATGTTCAACCGCTTTAACAATTCTTCTGTGGTATTTTTAAATTCCTTATGAATCAAAATCATGTCATATCATGTGATAGGATGAATATTTTCACTCCTTATATTTCCCACACAACTAAGCAGCTTTTATTGCCATTTCTTTTTATAGTAAAACTCCAAAAAGAGTCTAAATTTGAAGCTAAAACTGCAGGAGGCAGCACTTTAAAAAGATAGGAGGGCGTATATTTGAATCCGATCTTAAAGTCAGTTAATCATACCCTTTATTTAGCGCTTCATGTATGAGTATGCTGGTTTATTTCTTTCTTTCTCTCACTCCCTCATGCTGCGGGTTTCCCTCCATGATTACGCTTTAAATGCCTGAGCTCTTCTCTACTTCAATAGAAACATGAATAAACCTTGAGCAACTTCCAGTGAGGGAAAATGTTTTGGAAAAACTAATTATTTCTTGGAAATGTAATTTGCCTTGACTCCTTTGAGAAAGGAAGTGTAAATGAGGCATCATTATCTGGAAAGAAAACTGTAAATAATTTATTCTTGGCTCTGGAATTACTTTGAAGAATTGTTTGGTTATACAATTCATGTAGAAATAATATCTAACTAACTAGTTAATGCTAAAAAGTCATTGGTGTAACATAAAAGTAGCTGTCTTACGGTAAAAGTCATTGCGATAATGTCATGTTAGCGAGCTTATGCAGAAAAAAGCTATCTTACAATAAAAAGTAAGTGCTATAATGTTTAACCCGCAAGGCTATGCTAAAAAGTCAGTGCTATAATGTTCTAAGTAGCTAGCCTATGATAGAAAGTCATTGCTACAATGTGCAATTAGCTAGCTTACACTTAAATGTCAATGCTATAATGTCTAATTAGCTAGCTTACACTAAAAAGTCATTGTTATAACATCAAGCTCGCTAGCCTACGATAGAAAGTCATAGCTATAACGTCTATTTAGTTAGCTTACAGTAAAAGGGCATTGCTGTAACCTCTAATTAGCTAGCTCACAGTAAAAGTCGTTGCTATGTATTTGTGCTAGCTAGCTTTTGAAGAAAAGTCATGGTGTAACATTGAAGTAGCTATCTTGCAATAAAAAGCCAGTGCCATAACGTCTAACTTCTAAGCCTATGCTAAAAAGTCAGTGCTGTAACAACTAACAAGCTAGCCTATGATAGAAAGTCATTGCTGTAACATGTAATTAGCTAGCTTACACTAAAATGTCAGTGCTGTAATGCCATATCTAGCTTATGAAGACAAATCATTGTTGTAACACTGAAGTGTCTATCTTACAATGCTATAACATCTAACTCGAAAGACTATGCTAAAAAACAGTGCTATAATATTTACCTAGCTAGCTTACGTTAAACAAAATCATTGATATAACATCTAATTAGCTAGCTTACAGTAAAAGTCATTGCTATAACCTGGTGTTAGCTAGCTTAGGAAGAAAAGTCATGGTGTATCATTGAAACAGCTATCTTACGATAAAAAGTAGTGCTATAACATCTAACTCTCGTGACTGCTAAAAATTCTTAGCTATAATTTGTAATTAGCTAGCTTACGGTAAAAGTCATTGCTATAATATCTAATTAGCTTGCTTACGGTAAAAGTCATTGCTATAATGTTGTGTTAGCTTGCTTAAAAAGAAAAGTCATGGTGTAACATTGAAGCAGCTATCTTATGATAAAAAGCCAGTGCTACAACATCTAACTCACAGGCCTATGCTAAAAATTCATTGCTCTAACGTCTATCTAGCTAGATTACACTAAAAGGTCAGTGCTAAAACTTCAAACTAGCTAACCTATGATAAAAAGTCATTGCTATAATGTCAAACTAGCTAGCTTACATTGGAAAGTCAATGGTGTACCACTGAAGTAGCTATCTTATGATAAAAAGCCAGGGCTATAACGTAAATCCACGCTGTTTCTCGGGAAGGCATCGGGACAAAGACGCGCTGTCTGATGTCAACATCAGATATCTGATCCCACTGACAGGGTCACTGACAGCTTTAATTAGTTGACCATTTCCAGGGATTATCAAATTTTCCTTCTGGAAGCTTGAGGGAAAGAAGCTCGTCCTTGTTCTTGTGACCTCAAAGGAATTCACTGCGGTAAAAATACCAAGCATGAATGCTTGAAAAAAAAGCAGACCACGCTAATTAATTTCCATTAAGCTCATTTGCATTTTTCCCCTCCTTATTTTTCCCTTATTAGTTTTTTTCCCTTGGATACCAGGCTGCTGAAGATCACAAGACCTTGGTATTATTTATGAGCTCACTAATTACGTTAATTAGGCTTTTATGTGAAGGATATAATTGTCCAGAGCAGATGATAATTAAGATTTATTTATGTGCATGATTCATGCATGGTGCATGTGAGGGATTTGGCTTCATGCCACGCAGACACGAAACGAATGTCAGGACGTTACTCTAACCATCGTAACTCATCTTTCAGATGTGTTTGAGATATTTAATATTTATCACTTCATACGATTTCGATTCTTTGGTTGTATTTTGAGACACTTTTTTTTTGCATGCATTACTCAATGCAGCATTATATAAATGAAGTAAAAAATGCCGAATCATTTAGGGAGTCATTTAAAGGATTCACTTGGACAATGAATGTAAATAGATGGAAATTAATGAATGAGTTGAAATCCAACTATCACAAACTATTATTATTATTAATTATTATTATTAATACTAGTAGTATTTATTTTATGGAGTTACTGATTCATTTAAAGAATCATTTAATTGATTCACTTGGACGATGAATGGAAATAGATGGAAATGAACGAAAGAGTTGAAATCCAACTATCACAAACTATTATCATTATTGTCATATTATTATTATTATTATTATTATTAGTAGTAGTAGTAGTAGTAGTATTTATTTTATGGAGTTACTGATTCATTTAAAGAATCATTTATTTAGAATTAGATTCACTTGCCGGATGCATGCATTTTCTTTCAGTTCTCGCTAACGATCATATTTTTTTTTCCTTGAGACCAGGCTCATGCTTTCCAGAGATATTAATATAGTGACATAATAAAACTTTTTAAACACTTTTTTGCATGCATTAACTCTGGTTATGTTTGTATTGTTCAATAAATATCTGTTGTTTTTGCCTGAATGCTGAAAAGACGACTATACGAAAGAAAAGTGGGTGCAAAAGTTTGTGCTAAAAGTTCATACTGTTCACTGTTACAACAATGTTTATATGTTGATCTTTTCCTGGTTTGCTTCTTGTTTTAAAGCAAATATGTGTTTGCTTGGATGCTAAAAAGGATGGCAATACAAAATATACATTAAAAGTGCAAAGGTTTGCATACTTTTCCATATTACATCATTCTGCATCCTTTCTCAAATTCAGATCTTATCCCTGGCTTCCTTCAGAGCCTCGTTTTAAGTCCGCTGCATTTTCCCCATCCCTCTGTGGATTAGCTGTGGCAACGTAGGCACATTTTTGCAGATTAGAGGTTTAATCTGCTTCTTCCCCAGAGACCACAACACAGAGGCCTGAAAGGGGGATCATCCAAATATTTTACTTGTAGCCCTGCTTCAACTTTGTGAACCACAAGTTACGCAGTCACCAATCCTTCTGTATGTCAGTACCTGTGATAGACATGCTGTGGCTTGAATTTGACAATGTCATATCTTTTTTTTTCTTTTCCCAGCATTCATAGTGGCGTCCCCCAGGCTGCGGTTGATTGATTGCCAGGATCGGCATGCTGCAGCTGGATGAGTCATCCAGACCTCTCTGTATTCCTCATATGTGACAGAGGAGAGAGAGAGATAGAGAGAGAGAGAGAGAGAGAGAGAGAGACTGAAGAAACCAGACACAGAAAAAGCTTCGAGGCTGCTAAGAATAGTTCTCCAGGATTGAGAAATGGTTTGACATCCTGCTATAGCTGTGTAATGTGGAATAAAAGTGGTGTGAGAAAAAAGGCCTATTTATAAGCTTTCTCTTTTCTCAGTATCCGTGATTATATCACGATTCTTGATTCTGATCAGTTAGAGGGATTTTTACAGGGAATTTGCATACATACATACACATATACATATACATACATCGATCAGGCATAACATTATGACCATCTGCCTAATATAGTGTTGGCCCCCCCTTTTGCTGCCAAAACAGCCCTGACCCGTCATGCACTGTGTATTCTGACACCTTTCTATCAGAACCAGCATTAACTTCTTCAGCAGTTTGAGCAACAGTAGCTCATCTGTTAGATCGGATCACACGGGCCAGCCTTCGCTCCCCACGTGTGTCAATGAGCCTTTGGGCACCCATGACCCTGTCTCCGGTTCACCACTGTTCCTTCCTTGGACCACTTTTGATAGATACTGACCACTGCAGACCGGGAACACCCCACAAGAGCTGCAGTTTTGGAGATGCTCTGATCCAGTGGTCAAACTCGCTCAAATCCTTACTCGTTCTAATAGGTTAATGTTGCCTTTTGAACGATGGCAGATTCTGCGCTTAAATGGATTGTATAAATGTGGTGAAGTTTATATGGTGTAAGGAGACTTGAATGGTTGTGTAACATTTTAAGGAAGGAGTCTTCAGTGTCAGGGCTTTGTAGCTTTATTAAGCTGTAGGTTTTCCACTGCTGGAAAGTCCTTAAGAGTTTTTTACACCTTCTCTGTAGCATGACGTCTTTTTTATGAACTACTACAATATAAGTGAGAAAACGGGACCTGGCGTTAAATTTAACTATAAAAGGATGTCAAGTAAATGTTCAGTGATGTGTCAGTCGTATAAAAGGAATAAAACGCTTTCTGATGTGGGAAAATAATCATTTCTGTGCTGTAGAACTCGCCGGAAGTTTTGATCCCTGTACTAAACTTCTATAGTGACATTTAACAGTGACGACGCTGCAGAAACATATTACAATAACAGCTTCAATTTACACACATCTATGCGTCCGAATGGTTAAATATTGCGCCGATAAATCAGGCGGTGCATCCGCAACTCGGCCCCTAATCCCCTCCACAGCCTTATCTCACCTCGCTTTAGATTTTCTTGATGTGTTTATAATCCACGGAGCAACAGGAAAGAGGCTTATAATTCCTCATTCCTTTTTTTATATCAGGGTCTATCTACTGAGGGATTTGTTCCATTTTGCTGTTATTGAAGTTCTAAATATAGACCAGAAAAGGAAGGAGGACCTGCGTGCTTTATAACGGAGGCATTTCGGTGGATCTCAAGACGCTGAGGGAGAAAACTCATGACTCATGGAAGAGTACACAAGCGAGTTACAGTAATGTATGCGATGATTCTTGCGCCACAACTTCGAGTCACTTCGTCATTTACTCTTGCAATAAAGGCATAATTAGGATGTGAGTGTGCATCAATTAATTTATGGACGTGCAGAATGAGGTGCAAATTCTAGAAGTTTCTACGAAGTATAATGATTTAACTCATACGAAAAGTAGACACTCAGGACTTCAACAAGAACTAATATCCGTATCTGATGTATTTAAAGCAAAAGATGATCACACCTTCATATAAACTTTCTGGGTTTGATCATTTTCTTTTCTCCCAGATTCCCAAAAATAGAATTTCCTCCTGTTTTTTTTTTTGTGTCCATGTAGACGATTGAACATCTTTGTCATGTTTCACTCCACAGTGGAGGTTAATATGAAGCTCATAGAGGAAAGTAGACATTCAGGACTTCAACGATTCAACTAGAACGAATGATTTAATATCCGTACCTGATGTAATTTAAAGCAAAAGTGGGCGTGGCCTAAGCGTGGTACGGAGATAAAGTTTTTTCCCGAAATCTAAACGAAAACCAGTGGCTCTATTTAAAGCACCACAAGCTGTAAATAAACTTCATATCTGAAAAGTTGCATCAAGGAGAAACCATCTGCTCACGTGGAGACATCAAGACGTTAGGGGTTCCATCCCTGAAGCATTAATACTCCTCCGGCGTCAGTGTTATTCTAGCTTTTTTTTCCCTAAATCCTGATAAAAGCATTACCTCAGACTCAGATTCATTTCGAACACACGTGTACTCGGGGAACATAAAAAAACCTCTTAAACCTTAAAGGTCTATTGTTGCGTTTGAGTGCGAAACATATTTCGCCCCTCAGTGTGATTCACCTCCTGTCTCCTTTCTTATCGACGAAACAGAAGTGTCACATGGCCGACTTTGTCTGCGTCCCTGATCTTTTTCTCACCTCGTCCTCCAGTCCTCTGTTGAGCGCAGCCCACCAGCGCCGCCTAAAATATCTGCTCTGGCCTATATTTTGATGGAAGTAGGACAGCTCGAGATCTTCGAAAGACGCAGGAGCAGATGTGCCAGACCTCGCCAGACACGTCCGCTTGACACGTTTTCGTACGTGTGGAAAGAGGTTGTTGATGAAGGTCTGAGTTGAGAAGTTACTTTTGAACAGTGTTTGGAATCAGAGCTCCGTTTAAAGACGATAATGAAAGATGGAGTGGAGAATCAGAGCATGAGCATACAGATACAGTATGAAGATTTTTTATTCTCAGTCTTACATAGAAACGTATCATGTGATGATCACACCTTCATATCAACTTTCTGGGCTTTTTTTCTCCCAGAAGCCAACAAAAATTGAGCTTGCTTCTGTTTTTGCTGTGTCCATGTTGATGAGTGAGCGTCTTTGTCATGTCTCACTCCACAGTGGAGGTTAATATGAAGCTCATATGAAAGTAGACACTCAGCATTTTAAGAATTTGTCATGTTTCAGAAGGATTTCTGTGTTTTTCCCTAGCCTACTAGGGGTAATATATTCCAATAAAACAAAAACAGTTCATTTCTTTCCACACAAATGTTTCTTCAAAGTAAATGTTGATATCAGACCCATTTCTGCTCTCTGAGACGCTCCGAGTGCGTGTTCATCTAAAAATAAGCTCTAATTTGATCTTCAACCAGTAAAATTCTGTGTAAGGTTATCCAACAGAGGGAAAAACACACGGCTAAAACACACTGAGTTCAGAATTATTTTAGATCAAACTCACAGCCAGATAATCATTCATTTGTTTACTCTGATAGAAAAAGCCCCATAAGTTCATTTCCATTCCACTGGTGGACTGGAGCGTTAGTGTACTGGTAAAAAGGGTTAAACCTTGTAAACTTATATCTTCTCTTTGACTCCAGTTGTTATGACAATTGTCGGAGAATGAACTTTTTTAAAAGTTAATCTTATAGTAATCCGTTTGTCTTGAAACAAAAGTTAGCTTCAAACTTTCGTTTAGAACTTGAACCATCTTGAAAACATCTCCTGTTTCTTAGCCAATAAAATTAGTTTAATAAGCTGACATCATCGCGTCAGAAAAGCCGAGTAATTATTCAGCTAGCTCAAATATTACAGGATTTTTGTTAAAGAAACCTAGCGATACGAAACCCGAGACCTAATTCCTGAATTAAGTTTGAATGAAGTTAATGAGGCCTTGAACTCTTAATATGTTAAATCTCTTAATTAAAACAACAGGGTCCAAGAGTCTCGAGCAGATCATCTCAGGCGTGGAGGCGACGCTCCTGCGCACCTAATCCTTTTAATATGGAGTCAAAACAAAGCTCTCTGTGAAGAAATGGATTGTCTGGGTCTTTCGTCTCCTCTCTTTACCCCTCCTACCCTGTGCTTCTATTTTGGGCTTGTGGTGTGAAAGTAGCTAGCCACATCAGGGAGAACGGAGAAGGAAAAGTACTGGAGCGCATAGGTGACGCTCAATGACGTCAGAACGGAGCTCTTATTATTCTGTGGAAGAAAAAAAGAAAGAAAGAAAGAAACAGAGGCAAGGAGTCTTGGATAAGCTCCTTCTCGATTATAATTTCTTATTAAATGCCATAAACAGATCTCAGAGATGGGTTTCACGTGATGTTCTATTTCCAGCCATCGAGTTGAACTTCGGAGCGAATGCCATCTTTGTTCGAGAGTCATGCAGGAACAGATGCAGTGGAAAATCGAAGTCAGGTCACTTTCAGGGATAAACAATTTGGCCTACAGGCTGAAAGAAAGACACCAAATGATGAAACCCAGAGTCTTCTCAGATGCACTGCATTAGCAGCTTAAGGAACAGTTTAATTAGTGGCTCTGTAGTCATCAGGGTTCTTTCAGGGCCTTTTATTACCTCTTCATTACCCTCCTACCACTAGCCAGTCATGTACAGGGCTGTAATTTAGATACTTTTCCCCAGATGAAGAAGTCACAAGGATTAAACTATCTTGCTAGTAGGAAAGGGACATTCCACTAAAACTGAGCCAAGCAACAGACAACACCAAAGAAAACGTCTCTACAACTCAACTTTCTTTCACCAACTGAGGTTCCTTGGGGTTCGATATAGAACCCTGGGGTTCTGTAAATCGTTCTGTCTTTGCAGAGGAAAAATGTTCTTTTAGCCAAAAGTTTGTTTTGGGTTTTTTCTCTCGCAGTGATGCCATAGAAGAACCATTTTTGGAGCAAATGGTTTATAAAACATTTTTATAGATGTCTAAAGAACCTTTTGTTCAGGGGAAACGTTCCATGGATGTTAAAAGTTCTTTATGGATCCATAAACCCTGACAAAGAACCGGTTAAGAACTGCTATTTTTCAATAAGAGCGTATAGATTCAATTAAATTCAATAAAATTTTATTTGTATTGAGCTTTTAACAATGGACGTTGCCTCAAAGCAGCTTTACAGAACATAAGAGATATAGTACAAAAAGTTCAAGATTAATATTAGACTTATATTTCAATTTATTTGTATTTATCCCTAATGAGCAAGCCTGAGGCGACTGTGGCGAGGAAGAACTCCCTGAGATAGTAAGAGGAACCAGAACCTTTAGAGGAACCGGACTGAAAGGGAACCTCATCCTCATCCTCATCAGAGAGTGTGATTATAAATCATTATAAACACCGGAGATATATGAAGCAAGTGATAGAACTGTTCCTTTTAAGAATGTAGCATATGATGATGACAAATCAAGATGGCTGCTCAGGCTGTATGTTTATATTAGTCTTTCCTTTAGATCCCATTTGTTTGGGATTGACTTTACAGTTTGAGATTTTGAGATCTCAAGCATAGATCTGAGAGCATATAAGGTCATGATCACTTCATCACCATCATCATCATCATCATCATCATCATCATCATCGTATTTTCCCACTCCCACCCAAAGAACGCCATGAAGACATGAAACCAGGGCTGAACCACTAGAAATATTACATTGTATTTCTTACCTTCTTAATAAATGATCAGAAAAGTTCCTATTATTACCTGTGTGCTTATTGTTAATTTTAGAGCTCGCTACTTTAGATCATCTCCCGATGTTAAACAAAAAAAGAGAAACGATGTTTAAAAGGTCAGAGAAGTGACATGTTCCGGTCATGTGACCTACTAACGATCACTTAGTCACATACAGTGTGACTCGGCTAATCAGAAACTTCGACATGACGACGGAGTTACAGAAACCAGACGTTTATTAAACCGCATTCCTCTTTTAGCGCTTCGCAGGAAAATACAGCAGCTTTTCCAGCATCTCTGCTTTATTTCAAACCTAAAAATCTCTTCCAGTTTTGCAAATTGCCAAAACCTGACCTCAGCTCGGGAGGATTCCTTGGCTGGTTAGTAAAAGTCTCTGAGCAGAGTTTCTGCAGTCTAATAACCTCATTTCCATTTCAAACCACGCA
>JAUCMX010000027.1:15467754-15487754 GCA_033459395.1 Hemibagrus guttatus
TCCTGATTGGCTTGGAGGACTTTCTATTCAGAGTGCTGGTGTATAATATGTGTGTGACTGAAGCTCTGGTTCATCTCTATTTATTCAGGGAAATGAACATCTTCAGGTTCTCCAAAATTATTCACCTTTTCCACACTTTGTGGTGTTAGAACCTTGACCCCACACCACCCTGCTGCTGCGTTTCCTCCACTGACTTTCTGTAGCTGCACACGTCCGATTTAAAACACTGATGTTTGCCTCCAAAGCTCTTCACACTGCAGCTCCTTCAGATCTACTAGCACTGCTCGACTGGTGCTACCATCTCCCAGGGTACAAGCTATGTAGGTTATGTATGTTTGAGTGTGTTTGTATGTATAATTGTGTAGGTGTATATATATGTGTGTGTGTGTGTTTGTGTGTGTATATGAGTGTTTAATTATAATTGTGTTTATGTTTAATTTATAATTGTATAGGTGTATATACAAATGTGTGTGTATGTGTGTGTGTGAGTGTGTGTGTATGAGTGTTTGCATGTATAATTGTGTAGGTGTATATATATATATATATATATATATATATATATATATGTGTGTTTGTGTGTGTGTGTGTGTCTGTGTGTGTATATATGTATGCGTGTATGTGTGTGAGTGTATGTATGAGTGTGTGTGTATGAGTCTTTGTATGTATAATTGTGTAGGTGTGTGTATATATATATATATATATATATATATATATATATATATATATATATATATATATATATATATATATATATATATAATGTGTGTGTGTGTGTGTGTATGCGTGTGTGTATGCGTGTGTGTATGTGTATGAGTGTATGCGTGTGTATGAGTGTGTGTGTATGTATGTGTGTGTGTGTGTATGAGTGTGCTCCTTCAGATCTACTAGCACTGCTTGACAGGTCCGACCATCTCTCAGGGTAAGGGTTCTGGTACCGAGGCGGTGGAACGATCTTCTCCTAGACGTCCGAACAGCCGAGTCTCTGACCGTCTTCAAACAACAGGTGAAGACCGAGCTCTTTGTTTTTATTCGAATCAATTTTGACGTATTCCTAGAGACTTCAAAGTGCTTTTGTGCGTCACTCTGGAAAAAAGCCGCCTGCCAAATACCAGAAATGTGAATGAACCTAACGGCAATTAAATGTCATAAATCTACCGAAAAATGGAAAACATCCTTACAGAATAACTCTTGAGCAATTGAAAGGATCCACAGCTCACATGGAAGAGTCCAAAAAGCAGGATTTTATAGAAGAGTGATGGAAAAAAAGAGAAGGAGAGTCAACAAACATGTAGAAAATATAAAATTGAGCTTTGTGTCCTTCGGGATAAAAGTGGTGTGTTTGGCTGAAAGACAACACTTTTGCTGTGGAGAAACGGTGGTGGTGGTGGTGGTGGTGGTGGTGGCGGTGGTGGGAGCACACAGGACTGGGAAACAGCTCGAAGGTGAGGGAAATCTGATTAAAAATCTCCAGCAAGGCTTGCAGAGAGATGAAATCAAATCACGATCCAGATGTGCAAAAGTGATGTGCCAGAATCTTTGCAGCTGTAACGTTGGTCACAGCTGATTTGCGACAAAGTGTCTGCTTAGGTTTTCTATCACTGTAAAAATATGTCGCGCCATCAAGAGATAACATTACCGTGTAAATATTGCACATTGTAAAAGAGTTCATTCTTTCCATTTTCAGGTTAAATACTTCCAAAACTCGGAAAAAGTTCATGTGGGGTGAAGGATTTGGCCATCAACAGCTTCTGACCAATCAGAATCCAGAATTCATCAGCACTAAGGTTTCACAATTTCTCAGGAAACAGACGGAGGTTTCAGTAAGGCCTGGCCAATAAGATTAGATCGCGGACTGGGAATAATGGACGGGATAAAGTCGATGCATGTGACGAATTCTTCATGCTTGCTCGGGAACAGAGAAAAACAACACTCGAAGGCTTGCATGTCGGTTTAAATGAGCCATTGAAAGGTGTTATTTTCAGGGCTGTGAGGAAAAGGTATGTGGAAACTGGATGAAGTATGACCTGAAACATGGCCTACATTGCAGTGTTGGCTTTGGCGAGCTTTTCCACCCCACCCACCCTTTGAGATCGTATCCTCATCATATTCCGTGTCATGTCTTATGTGATTTTTTTTTCCGGTGGAAATTTTGAAGGCTTGCAGGGGGTCAAAATGAACCAGCGCGGCTCGTATTTGTACTCAGATGAACTATCCAAACCTCCCTGCGGAGCTGAACTATTTGCAGTGGCTGTGCACTGTATCCGCATGCCGCTGAGGTTTCTCCCGGAGATCTGAAATAAAGGCATGATGCCACCGATTTCATAAGTGAGGTCAAAAGCGAGGGAAAAGAGTGGGCCTGGGAGGAAATATGTGTGGCATTTGCTCTTAAAGCGGAGAGGAATGCTTGATTGAACTCGAAGCTTTTGGCATGTTACAGAATTATAAGACCGTAACAGACGTTCAGGTCCAGACGCACATTCCTCACTCTCATGGACACTTTTCCTGGATACTTCTCTATTTATTTTTAACTTAATAATGAATAATTCGTAGTAGGTAATGAATAACCAGAACCAAGCTGGAACACGAATATATTAGACACGAATATATTAGTTCAATTAGATTTCTTTGTTTTAATTTATAAGTTTTCGATTAGCATTACTGAATATTTTATATACTTCAATCATTTCTGAACAATAAGATAGATATTTGGCATAACCCATCCATAAACATCTATCATCTATCTATCTGTCTACCTGTCTGTCTGTCTGTCTATCTATCTATCTATCTATCTATCTATCTATCTATCTATCTATCTGTCTGTCTGTCTGTCTGTCTGTCTGTCTGTCTATCTGTCTGTCTATCCATCAATCAATCTATTTATCTCTCTGTCTGTCTATCTCTCTGTCTGTCTGTCTATCTATCTATCTATCTATCTATCTATCTATCTATCTACCTATCTATCTATCTATCTATCTATCTATCTATCTATCTATCTATCTATCTATCTATCTATCTATCTGTCTGTCTGTCTGTCTATCCATCTATCAATCTATTTATCTCTCTGTCTGTCTATCTCTCTGTCTGTCTGTCTCTCTGTCTGTCTATCTATCTATCTATCTATCTATCTATCTATCTATCTATCTATCTATCTATCTATCTATCTATCTATCTATCTATCCATTTACTCCACAGTTACTGCATAATAAGAGATAAGGGTTTAGGGATAAGGGTTTAGGAATTTTGGTTTAGGGATTTGGGTTTAGGGATTAGGGTTTAGGGATTAGGGTTTAGGGATAATGGATTAGGGTTTGGGTTTAGGGATTAGGGTTTAGGGATAATGGATTAGGGTTTGGGTTTAGGGTTTAGGGTTTAGAGATAATGGATTAGGGTTTGGGTTTAGGGATTAGGGTTTAGGGATAATGGATTAGGGTTTGGGTTTAGGGTTTAGAGATAATGGATTAGGGTTTGGGTTTAGGGATTAGGGTTTAGGGATAATGGATTAGGGTTTGGGTTTAGGGTTTAGAGATAATGGATTAGGGTTTGGGTTTAGGGTTTAGAATTTAGGGTTTGGGGATTAGGGTTTAGGGATAAGGGTTTAGGGCTAATATATTAGGGATTAGGCTTTGTGTTGAGGGATTAGGGTTTAGAGATAAGGGTTTAGGGTTTGGGTTGAGAGTTTAGGGATTAGGGTTTAGGGTTTAGGGATGAGGAGGTCCTGCTGAACCGTTCATGCACAGTAGACTGATACCAGCTCTGAAATGTGTTGAACACATGTGTGGCGTGTAATGGAAACGCTCCTGATTTTTTCTCTTTTGTGGGTTCTGTGGGCTGACACACTTGTAAGCAGCATTACGTGAGCGAGCGTTACATCACAGTCACACTTCCTCTCAACTAAACCACAGCGCCCGAGCTCTTGAGGGAAGAGAATCTTTGAACGCTTGGGCTAATAAGATTCCAATTATAGGCACATCATTTGGAAAATGTCAGCACTCAGGTTCCATTTCCTGGCCAGGCCTCGAAGGAACGAATTCCTGATGGATGGCTTTAATTTGGTCTTACCTTACTTCCTTTCAATCAGTGAAGCGATCGAGCTTTTCTGTCGCAGCGTTCCTGTTGACCTAGAAACTTAACACAAGAGCAGAAAAAAAAGAACTGTTCCATACTGTAAGGTTTCAGGAAATTAATAATAAGGGTTCAAATGAGCCTGTTATAAATACACTATGTGGAATAGGTTGATTAAAATGTGATGTCATACGCGTGAGAATGAGGTCGACAGAAACACCTGGGATGGACTGTAACTATAACTGAATCTAATCATTTCACTGGAACTGTACCATGTTTAATATCCAAGCTTGATGAAGATTGTATGTTATTAGAACGCTTAGGATTCGGGATTCAGTAGAATGGATAAAAGGTTGAAGCTGTTAAAGAAACGTTTCTGCAATGTTCTAAAAACATTTGCTCTAAAAATGACTGGCTGCCATCTCACACAACATGTTCTACTGAAATCTGTCAGGTTCTCCTCCAGGTTCTCCTTCAGGTTCTTCAACCTCCCGTGATCATCCAGTGAGACATGATTCTACAAGTCAAAACACCATGTTAATGAAAAAGGCTCACAGGTTCGAGCTGACATTGAGTCAGTTAGCTACTCTTTTCAACCGTGATGACCAGAAAAGCATCTAAGTGAACCAATGCCTACTCTGATTCCTCTTCCTAGGTGACTGGAGCAGAACCCGATGTGCTCTTCCACTGTTGTAGCCTCGAACCCCATCTGCTTCACTGTTCAACATGTTGAGATGCTTTTCTGCTCATCACAGCTGGACAGAGTGGTTATTACAGTTACTGAAGCATTTACATCAGCTTGAATAAGTCTGCTCATTATCCTCTGACTGCTTTCATCAACAAGGAAGTTCAGACAATGGAAGTGCTGCTCGACTGGATGGGTTTTTTTGTGTTCGTTTTTTTTACACTGTTCTTTAGAAACGCTGGCGGGCATTGGTGGCTCATTGGTAGGTTTCTCGCCTATCATGCAGAAGGCCCAGGTTCAATTCCCAGGCAATGCCCAAACCCCACTGGATGCAGTGCTGGTCCCAAGCCCAGAAAAATGGGAGGGTTGCGTCAGGAAGGGTGTCCGGCATAAAACCTGTGCCAAGTTGTTGTGTGGACCAGTTGGTCTGCTGTGGTGACCCCGAACAGGGAAGCCGAAAGCAACTTCTTCTTTGGAAACTCTGGCAATTGTTGTGTGTGAAAATCATGGGGATCACATTTTTTTTCCCATTCTGATGTTTGATCCCTCCATCTTCAATCTATTCGATTTTTTTCTCCATTCTGATATTTGATGTTTTCCTCCATTTTGATGTTTAATTTTTTTCTCCATTATAATGCTTGTTTTTCCCCCTTCATTCTGATATTTGATTTTTTCTCCATTCTGATGTTTGATATTTTTTCTCCATTATGATGCTTAATTTTGTTTTTCCATTCTGGTGTTTGTTTTTTAACCTCTGTTCTGATGCTTGATTTCTTTTCTCTGTTCTGATGCTTGCTTTTTCCTCAATTTGCATGTTTGCTGTTTGAACTGAAGCTCTTGCCCTGATTGCATACATTACCCTGCTTTCACATGGATGATTGACTAATTGTGTCAAATGAATCAGTGCAATCAGTTTTCAGGCTTGTTTTTCTTTCTACAGAAGTTTTCATCATGTCCTATTAATTCTTCACCTTCTGACTTCAGACCTACAGATTTCTAGAAGAGCTTCACCGTTCCCACTACAAAAGAATCAACTCCATCCCTTCGCTACACGATCTCCAGTGTGTATCGATGCCATGAATAAAATAAGCAGGTTGTTTGAATTCATTTTTTTGGATCTTTCTCCCCTCGGTTTTCCTACATTTCGGTTCCCATTTGGTTTGCTTTAGTGGGATTACACAGTCCATGATTGTTGTGGTTTGGTGCTGTCCCAGTCCTCCCCTTCCAAAAAACCTTGGCTGACCCTCCGGTGCTGGAAATATCTCGCAACGATGTACGCTGTGTGTTCAGCAAACACCATCTGCAGCTTTGTGAATGCGGTCGTCTCGAGGGAGCGTGTGCTCGCCCACTGGGAGATTTATGCGATGCATCAGGAGCTTGTGCAGCTTTATTGACTCAGACGTGCATGCATGTTCTCTTAGGATGGTGCAACGGTGCGAATGCAGAAACACGTTTTACACAATCACCTCTGATTTGAGATGTGAGAACTTGTGAGTCAGGCAGAGATGAAGAAATACGCTTTTAGTGTCATATTATTCCACCTAGTGATCAAATCCAGGTACTACATGGTGCTGAGTTCAGAAAACTTCATCAAAGTCGCTGAAGGTAAGTGGGCGGGGCAAAAAAGATCAGATTAGAATCTAATAGCATCTCAAATACTCCTTCATTTAAGGTGCAAATCTTTACCAAAAAAAAAAAAAATACACAAAAACTATAGGTTTTACTTTTACTTTATATAGAATTCCCCTCCTTAAATTCTTTTTTGTAGTGTTAAAACCTGGAATTAAAATGGACTTATTTGAGATTTTATGTCAAATTTTTCGCTTGTTAATGAAGAATTATGATACAAAATTAGCCCGTTCTGGGAAGTTAGCTAAATGTACAGCCCTGAGTCTATCGCTCTATTTTGCCCTCTAATGGAGTACGAAACTAGCTTGTTTTTTATAGATGTTATTTTTAATTCATTCATTTGGTGGAAACCTTTTATCAGACGGTCCGATTCGGCTCACGGGCTATGTCTTATTTGACTCTCTTGACTGAGAAAACGTTCTCCAGGCCAGTGCGGATGAAGGACAGAACGATTAACATATGCCAATCATATGAGTCATGGGTGTGGATTAGCATTCCATTTAGCGGTCGTTACGGACCATCTCTCTCTGCAAATACAGAGAAACTGAAAGCCGTTATTCAACGTCAATCTGTCCTCGGAGGCTGAGCGTGCCAGTCCTGCCCACGCTGAGAGCTGCTGACTAGCCATGCCAGCTAACTGCCAGACTGAGAGACACTTTTCTCTTTCACCACCTCTTTCACGTGTAAATGTCAAAGGACATGGCGAAGTAACACGCCAGACGGTCCATTCATGAAAAGAACGATTCTGTAGAGCGAGCGAAGCCGTGATTTGCCTTTTTGCGACTGCTTGTATTGAGCCGATACTGATATCTTTATGGTAACCATGGTAACCGAGTCGCCTCTTCTGTCTCTAGATTATTAGGTTTATATTTAAATATTGGTGATGTGTTTAATGATTCTATAATAATGTTAGTTTTTTCATTATTCCTATGCAAAGTTAGCGTTTGTGCGTTGCTCTGATGTCACGAAAGGGGCGGGGTTATTGCTAAAACAGTTACAATAGGAGAAAAAAAAACATAAGTGATAACGCTCAGGTTAAAGCAAAAGCTATTATTTGTGACCAGGTTCCAGTGACGTTTGTGCAAACGCTAGAATCCGTGTCCCAGAATACACTGCAGCTAAACCACTCTGCTAGGTGAGCTAGCAATCTACATAACCTTGACATGAACGTTAAACCTGTACAGTTTAAGTAGATAAAGATGGGAGAGAGCTAAGGACTAAAGGACTAAAGCGCCGCTGCATCGCACTCTGTATCTCACTATCAGCATGGCATTGTGGGTAACGTTGGAAAAAGTTCACCGAACCAAACTGACCAACATGTCGCAAGCTTAAAACCTCCGACATCATTGGCATCATCGCACGTCACAGGCTATGAAAATAAATCCGTAAGTCGATTAAAGCGTCCCGTGTTTATGTTCTGTTCATGTCTTAAAGTGCATCGGATTGAAAAATCCAATCACGCATCGATCTCGAGTATGGATCTGATCTGTAAAAGCTGGCACGTGCATTGTTGCTTATTATTGTTTAACCATCTTGCTTAGGCAGCCTTCCTAATCATACTGTCCTGACCTTTGACCCTACCTCAGCCAATAAAGCTTTCCATTGGCACGGAAACCATCCGTGAGTCTCCGGTCTCTTCACATCCCCTCGTGAGGGAAGTAGCAGTGGTGTACGACATCTCCTCCTCCTCCTCTGTCTGTGTGTGTGTGTGTGTGTGTGTGTGTGTGTGTGTGTGTGTGTGTGTGCGCACGCACTGTGTGGACGTCAGCACCGGTTGAATACGAGGCCCTGTCTACCACACACACACACACACACACACACACAAATATATATTGACATAAACACCCCAGGTAGCCAGTTTCAGCAAGAGGATGACAAATTTCTTCGGTGCCAGATTCAACAAGATGTTCATTCCTCATTCTTCTCCTAGCTTTGTGCTTGTAGAGCTGTAAAGATTCAGATTTCACTGCAAGAAAACCTGACAACAATTATACTTTAAACAACATATTAATATACAACACTTTTTAAAGCTCTAAGCATCATTTCTCAATCATGATACAGAGGAACCTCGGCAAACGAATGCCCTCCCTTATGAATTTTTGCCTTAAGAATTCAAATTTTGCAAGAATTTTGCATACTAAGCATTTTCAGCATGAGAACGAACCGAACCGAATGCCGGCTAAGTTCTGCATACGTCCGGGAGCTGTTCAAAACTTGTTTGCGTTAGCGGAAAGCCAAGTGAAGCCATTTTCAGTGAAAGCTGTTTCTAAAGAGTCAAATCACCGTACCAATGTTGCCTTCGGCATGCGTTCAAAAGCTAGGTGATTTTTCAGGGCGTTTTTTTGTTGACAGATCGTTGGCGTGGGTGGTCTGTTTTATTTTTAGCCCAAGCTTGGTGGCACGACTTCCTGTGACACGGAATGTTTAGCTTGGGTCAGTTCTTTGTAAGCAGCCATACAGTTTACATACGCTTCGTATTGGGAATATTGGTCATATTTTTGGGCGGCTGGAACGGATTATCTGTATTGACATTATTTCTTATGGGAAAATTCACTCCGCAATACAAATTTTCCCTTAAAAAACTCACCTAGAGAATTGAAATTCAATTCATATGCCGAGGTCCCAGTGTAATTGGAATATTTATATGAAATTAATCCAGTGAAATGAATTCCTGTCAGAGTTCTGTGATTTTGCGATTGCAGAAATTAACACAAAATTAAGCAAGATTTTCCGCAGATTCTGGTCGAGACACGTTGTGTGACATCATCGGCACACGCATTCAGCCAAATCCTTCTTCTGTTCACGTGTGGAAGATGAGCACAGTTCTCATAGAAAGTCATTACAGTATGTGTCTCACTGGTTTAAATGGAAAATCAAGTATTGTTCTGCAAGAAAACACAAAAATTCTCAAAAATGTTGAAAAAAAAAAGCCACAAAAGAAAGTATTTTTGGCTGCAACGATCACAAAAATGGTCTTCTTCCAAAAGTGCTCTACTCCACTCAACATTTTCACACTTAATCAAACAACCGCACAAAGAAAACGAGCAAATGTTCATTTTTATGCACTTTGAACACACACTACACAGAAAAAAACACCAAAAAAGTAGCTTGAAAAGTCACTTACTCCATGTTTTATGAAGAAAACACCGTGGTCTTTGACCTGGAGGTAACCCTAAAGCACAAGGAAGACATGCGAACTCTGTCTGCATAGGGCGGAGTCGGGAATCGAACCCCCAACCCTGAAGGTGTGAGGCTGATTTTCTGAAATCTTTCCTCACACACACACCACAGCTATACACACTTGAACTGGCCAGTTTTACTGACGTTCTTATGTTTACTTGTTTATTTGTTGTGTTTATTGTCGTTATGCCGAATGCTAATTCAAGAAGAATAAAACTTTCTCATTCTACTGCAGAAAAACCACAGCTTCATTCCCTCTCTCCTTGTTCCTCATTCCTGCATGGAAATTTGTAGCCACCTTCCATTTAATTTCCTGTAGAACCTGCAAATTATAGGTTGTAGCCGCGGTCAGTAACTTCCACAATCTTGTGTCTTATAACGAACCAGTTATAAAAAGCAAGCCACTAGCAAGCTCACGCTATGACCTAAATCCAGCCAGACTTTACTTAGCTTCAACCGCCATTCATCTCACCTCGGCTCTCTATAACCCACGCCGCAATGAGGCTTTACTGCCCTCTCTGAGATGTGCCTTGTAGGCCATCTATTTTCAGCATGGTGCTAAAAAAAACAAAAAAAAAAAACAAAGGCAGGCAGGAATGCGTCCTGCTCCCGGGGCACTGGGTTCAGCTGACTCGCATGTGATTGCACCAGATTGCGCTGACATTTTGTGATAATAGCCTCATCTGCCTGCCTGGTCACGTATTAAAACCACGCCAAAGCTCCTGTTTAGCTGTCCTGACATTTAATCATTCATTAATAAATATACTCGCCGTATCTAGGATACTTCGAATTCGTGTGCCAGTTACGAGATTTATGAATACCGCTTGCTCTTTTCACGGGTACTCTCGCTTTTCAGGCTCCTGAACTCTCTTCTTCTTCTTCTTCTTCTTCTCTAAATTCATTCCAGACTTTTTTTTATTTTTTTGAAGCAGCCAGAGGTCTTTCATTAGCCTGTTTCCATCCCAGCTGTGTCAATTTCTCTTGCTTGGGATTTAAAGTAAAGACATCGCTAAGCTAGTTTCCGAATTAAGTTCGCTAACAACATGGCCAAATCCCTAACTCGGTCCAGTCATTCTTTTTTTTTTTTCTTTTTAAAAAAAAATATTTTGTTTAAGTTACTATTTCTTAATCTTAGGCCATTAAAGATATATTATATTATATTATATTATATCTCTTACTTGTTTTATGACATTATATACATTGTTTATTTGTATTATATACATAATTTATTTTTAGAACATTTAATTTGTTTTTTTATTATTTCATTTTTTGTGTTATATCTATCATTTATTTATTTGTTTATTTATTTTACTCATTTAATTATTATTATTGCTATTATTATTATTATTATTATTATTATTATTATTATTATTATTATTATTATTATTATATGATATGATATCTGATGCTTGTTTATATTAAATGGGGGATTTCCTATAAAAACATCACTTATATAATATACAATGTAAATAAATGACATCATACAAATATGTTTCCTGACTAAAACAATAGAATTCATAGAAAAATTAATAAACATCCTGACTGTTTGATTCGATTCTGTTTGATTCACTATTCTGGATCTTTGTGGATCTGATTACTGAATCGTTTATTGAGGTAATGAGCCATTCCCAGCTCAGATCAGATCATTTAAAGCATCATATTGTTCTAATAAAAAAAAAACTATTAAAGAATTAATACGTATAAATGACTTAATACAAATTTTAAACTAGACTAATACAATTATAATTCATAAAAGATTCATAAACTACCTGACTGTTTGATTCGATTTAATTCGATTCACTTTCCTGACTCCTTTTTGGTTCTTCTTAGTGAATCGTTGTTTTGTGTAGTGTAGTTTTTCTGTGCTTGATAATAAACTAAGCAGGGAAGCTCAAAGCCTCTTTGAAGCCCATCGCCTCATTTTTAGCCTTTGTTTCCAAAACCTAATCAAATTATCGAGGAAGTAAGCTGACAGTGACGCAACACGCGCAGGATGTGAGTGGGCTGGCACGTCATGACTGACAATGATCAGGATCAGAAGTAACTAAGGAGAGGAAGAGCATGCATCAGCTTTACAATAATGAGTGTGTGATGGTCATAAACCACATAGTGTGTTTGTGTATAATCCTTAAAGATAAAGGTATCTTGACTGAAATAATCTAACTTAATCTAATGTATATATGAGTTAAATAGAGATTTCGTATAAAAAGCCTAAAAGCTAAAGGAGATATTCAGGATTATGGTGTGTGTGTGTGTGTGTGTGTGTGAGAGAGAGAGAGAGAGAGAGAGAGAGAGAGAGAGAGAGAGAGAGAGAAATCCCAACCTATGAAAATCTGCTCTCACATGACGCTGGAGTGGATTAAAGTGGATTTAACTCTCTGGCAAGCGAAGGTGTTGACTAGCTGCTGTTTCTGTAAAACGGATGGCGGCTGCTTTTTTTTCCTCGTCCGCTGTGAAAAACTGTCAGAAATCTGTTTTTTCAGTGAGAAGGATGAGCCTAGAATAGAATAGGTTTCATGCCAGTGTCAATGCTAGCACTGTTGAATTTGGAAACTTCACACTCACTGGTTAATGAATCGTGTTGATTAGGCATCGGGATGTTTATGATGTGAACAGATAAATGATCTGTGAAGAAATTCTGCATTAGTGCCTTGTACACGTTTGGTCAAGTTTCCATTTTTGCCTTTTGTTGGTGCAAGAGGTAAAGAAAATAGGAAACGAGCATCAGGTGTAACGGGAGAAGCAAATATTGATCCAGGGAATGGACAGGGAAAGTTTTTCCATCTCCAAATAATATCATTATTTGTATAGTTTCTTTTTATATCCTTTATTTGCAAATAAACACAGAGGATAATGCAGCAAATTGCAGTTATATAATGAAATAATCAAACGGCAAATCATGGATAAGATGAATGATATGAAACATTCTTCTGAAAATGAAAGTTCAGGTTATAATTCACAAAAAAAAAAGCATTTCCTGTATACATAAATAGGTTTCTTGATTTTAATATTATTTTAAATAAATGCACACTAACACACAGGCTAAGCTGCTTCACTAATGAGTTTACCTAGGCAGAAAGGACACACCCATTTCACTGGAATGTCAGTCACAGAGGCCACGCTTCCTTCATTGGGGTTGACATGTAGAGAGACCATGTCTTCTTCACTAGGACTGAAATATGTGGAGGACACACCTTGATCTAACTAAATTTACTTAGGTGCAAGGCCACACCCCCTTCAATGGAACTGCAGACACAGAGGCCACACCACCTTCACTTGGACTGATGTATACAGAGGCCACACCTCCTTCATTGGGACTTAAATATCTGGAAGCCTCTTAAATATGTGGAACTCTTTCACTGGAACTGCAGGAACAGTGGTCACACCTCCTATACTGGAACTGGCACAACCCTTTCTTACGACTGATATGCAAACTACAAAAATAGACTCCTTCATTAGGAGTGATGTATACAGAGACCACACCTCCTTCACTAGGAATGACATATACAGAAGTCACACTTCCTTCATTACGAGTGATGTATAGAGACGACACCTTCTTCAATAGGAATGATATATACAGGGGCCACACCTCCTTCATTACAAGTGATGTATACAGAGGCCACACCTCCTTCAGAAAGAATGACATATACAGAGGCCACACCTCCTTCAATAGGAATGACATATACAGAGGCCACACCTCTTTCATTAGGAGTGATACATACAGAGGCCACACCTCCTTCACTAGGAATGACATATACAGAGGCCACACCTCCTTCAGAAGGAATGACATATACAGAGGCCACACCTCCTTCAATAGGAATGACATATACAGAGGCCACACCTCTTTCATTAGGAGTGATACATACAGAGGCCACACCTCCTTCATTAGGAATGACATATACAGAGGCCACACCTCCTTCATTACAAGTGATGTATACAGAGGCCACACCTCCTTTACAAGGAATGACATATACAGAGACCACACCTCCTTCAATAGGAATGACATATACAGAGGCCACACCTCTTTCATTAGGAGTGATACATACAGAGGCCACACCTCCTTCAATAGGAATGACATATACAGAGGCCACACCCCCTTAATTAGGAGTGATACATACAGAGGCCACACCTTCTTCACAAGGAATGACATATACAGAGGCCACACCTCCTTCAGTAAGAATGACACATACAGAGGCCACACCTCCTTCATTAGGAGTGATGAATACAGAGGCCACACATCCTTCACTAGAACTGATATATATTGAGACCACACCTTTCACTGTGCGTAATATATACAAAGGCCACACCTCCTTCACTAGAAATGACAAATACAGAGGCCACACCTCCGTCACTGGGACTAATATATATAGAGGCCACACCTCCTTCATTAGGAATGACACATAGAGAGGCCACACATCCTTCATTAGGTGTGATGTATACAGAGGCCACACCTCCGTCACTAAGACTGATATATATTGAGACCATACCTCTTTCGATGTAAGTAATATATACAGAGGCCACACCTCCTTCACTAGAAATGACATATACAGAGACTACACCTCCTTCACTGGGACTAATATATATAGAGGCCACACCACCTTCATTAGGAATGATGTTTACAGAAGCCACACCTCCACCACAGCAGAGCCAATTCAAAGATACAAATATATCACTGAAGTACCTCACTCACTGGAGCAAAAGTGGTTTGAAGTGATTTGAAATCAAACCCAGGTCAGAATTTGATTCACTGAAATACTTGCAGAACTTCCGCATGGTGTCTCGCTCGGTCCAGTTCCCATTTCTGCCCCTTGATGGAAGGTAAAAAGGAGGACAAGAGCAGAATGGAAATGAGCAGTGGGCGTGGAGGGAGAAGCAAATATTGACCCTGTAAATGTAGAAATCGAACAAGAAAAGCCTTATGAATGTACAACCCTTCTCCAAGAATTGAGCTGTGTGTGTTTTCGGAGAAAAAGAGAGACAGCGTGTACACACAGTACTATTATTCTCACAGGTTGTTCAGTCCCTAAATTACGTTAGGACATAAATTTGATGTTCAGTTTCAAAAATAAATCCAATCATCTAGCGCTTATTGCGGGCTGATGATAGCTTGAGGGGGGTTATAATTTTTGACCAACAGTCTTTTGATTATTGTTCTTTCATGATGACTTTAGCTTTGTTGCAGATAAACAGAGCTGATGATGGATCCAAATTGCACAGGAAGTGCTCTCGAGAGAGCAAACACTGAAAAGTTTGCGAGGGTGAAGATAGCATGAATGATGCAAAATGTTCTTGTCAGAAAGGACCTTTTTAAATACATGGGTTTTTTTTAAACGTCCAGGTACATTTCTCTTGTTCGGCTTTGCAACCGTGGCCTTTAAAGCTACAATTCACAGGATTCTTCAGCTAAAAATGAAAATGTCAAATGTCAACACAAAGCTTTAGGCATAAAAGAAGTCTAGCTGCATGGTGACAGGCAAAAGTTCAGAGACTGAGAGGTGGGTTGTGTTTGTTTTTTTTTAATGCGGTGGGAAGTACGGAGGCCAAGCCTCCTCTGTTGGAACTGCATGCACGGAGGCCACACCTCCTCTATTGAAACTGCATGCACAGAGGCCAGGCCTCCTCTATTGGAACTGCGTGCATAGAGGCCACACCTCCTCTATTGGAACTGCATGCACAGAGGCCACACCTTCTCTGTTGGAACTGCATGCACAGAGGCCAGGCCTCCTCTATTGGAACTGCATGCACAGATGCCACACCTCCTCTATTGGAACTGCATGCACAGATGCCACACCTCCTCTATTGGAACTGCATGCACAGTGGCCACACCTCCTCTGTTGAAACTGCATGCACAGAGGCCACGCCTCCTCTGCTGGAACTGCATGCACAGAGATCACGCCTCCTCTGTAAGAATTAAGGACTCGCTGTGTGTCGCTGCAGTCATCCAAGTCTGACTATAGCTCAGCACAGTAGAGTTTATACCTTTCAAGGGGGAGGGATACATAGAGGTGGAGACCACCAAAAAAAGCATGCAAATGCAGTACAGAAATCAGCCCATTAGCGGAATTTCCTCAGCCCTGATCTCATCAGCATAACAGAGTCATTCAAATGCATAGGTGTTAATCCAATCAGCCTGACAGTATCGCCCACACCTTAACATTATCATAGCGACAAAGGTACAGCTGTGCCTTGAGCTTAACTTGGGACGCTGCCCAATGGTCAGGAAGTGCATAAAGACAAAAGGAAAATGTCTCAGACACCTAGGCTGCCTGATTTGATCTTCTTAGAATGCCATCCTCTTCATCTCAAAATGTAAAACACAATGTACATAACTTTTTCAGGTTATATACTATTACATTGGAACCTAGATTTAACATTTTATAAATTTGTAATCCAACAGTACATAGAGGCCACGCCTCCTCTATTGGAACTGCATGAACAGTGACCATGCCTGATGTATAAGAACTGCATGCACAGAAGCCACGCCTCCTATATTGGAACTGCATGCACAGAGGCCACGCTTCCTCTATAAGAACTGCGTACACAGAGGCCACGCCTCCTGCAGTGAAACCGTCTGCACAAAGGCAATGCCTCCTTTAGGGGAACTTCATACACAGAAGCCACGCCTCCTGCAGTGAAACCGTCTGCACAAAGGCAATGCCTCCTTTAGGGGAACTTCATACACAGAAGCCACGCCTCCTTCACCTAAACTAGCATGTAGAAAGGCCAGAGCTCTTTTGCTGAGACGGACATGCAGAAAGACCACGCATCACTTCCTGCTTTTTGAATTCAACTGTAGCTGAGTTCTACAGCACCATAATAACATCACCTCTCCTCACAGCAGGAGTTTAAAGTAAGTTCACAAGTGACAGAAGAGACATAGAGGCATGGCTTAATCATACACAAAGAGTCCTAACTCCCTTGCTGCGGTCAATATTCTTAAGCTTCTACACACCCACACACACACACACACACACACACACACACACACACACTCTCCCTCCCTTACTGGAAAGCCTTTTCTCATTATTACAAACATCTGTGGGATGATAGAAGTGACTCCTCTGCTAAATGGTTTCCAGTAACCTCTGGGAAGAACAAAAAGATACTGGAATAAAATCCCCAAACCCAGTCATCATTTTCGTCTAACACTCCTGCTGAAACGCTAACACTCCACTGCGCTTCCTGTGTTGATGCATTTCAGTACACACTTTCTATAAATCAGTGGCGAACCGTGCATTTCACACTTAGGCCTTCAGTAGTGCTCCATCTGAATCAACCCGCCCCTCAAAAACCAATTTATGGTTATAAAAACCATCTTAATATGCAGAAATACAGTATAAAGAGCCGTTGCATCGCCGGTAGATAACTCCTGTAGCAACAATAAATGTCTTTATTGAATAGACAAACCAGGGGTGAACAAGTCTCCTCCTACTGCAGCTACAGCCGGCGACACACATAAAAAACATCAATAATAACCTCATAAACTTGCAATATTATTTAGGAAAATCGCAACGTTTTACTCACCAAACATTCGTATTATTTGTAAACAAAATCCATCCTCTTCTCTTTCCTCAAAAACAGTTCAATTACTCTGTTGTACAGATTATCCGTACGCTTCAGTTCCATCGCGATCCTATCTAATCAACGGGTCTGAATACGGTGACGTTGCCGTACGCCTGCTAGAGGGCCCTCAAAATCTGATTGGTTGAAGCAAAAGTTTCATGGACATTTATTTTGTGTTAGAGGGCCTGCAGAACGGATTGTGAAGGCCTCCGGGCAGACTTCTTTGACTTTGACCCTGCCTGGCAACAAATGATGGCTGAAATGTGATTGGTTAAACGCTTTAATACGAAAATACATGTCTGGAAGCAGCACAACCATCGGAAAAGCTATGAAAGGAAGCTGACAGACCGTTTGGAATTATTTAATAAGTATTCATGGACAAAATATAATTAACATCAGTTTGTGATTCAGATATTTTTTTAGGCCAGCAGAGAAGGCCTTGCAGGCCCTGACGGTCCGCCACTGCTATAAATCACACAGCACCTGTTCATAATGCTGCTGAATTCTCAAATCTGATTGGTCAGAAGAAAAAAACAAGTATTGTTAGCTGTCTGTTTGGTCCCTTTTTATATATCGAACATTTATTCGTTTAAAGATGCTAGTACCACAAACACTAGCTTAAAGGTTCTGGTTAAAAATCCAGTCTGAGATGGAAAAAATTCACAAAATGTTGTACATTATATGATTATTATATATAGGATTTCTTTCAGATAGCCCAAGAAAATAATTTTCTTAAAAAAAAAATTATTTTAAAAAGAATAATTTAAAAAAAAAAAAGGTTTTTGTGATTGTTATGACCAGAAATGCTTGTTTTTATTTTTATTATAATTTTTATATTTAAAAAATGTATAGTTTATTACAATTTTCATGCACAATAATGATTCTGTGTGGGGTTTTTTTTTTAAGCATGTTGAATTTTTGTGATTTTTTTTTTTTTTTTTTTTTTTCACATTATTCTTCAGTATTCTTCTTTTAAACTCCTCCCAGTAAAGACACACATACATGACGACTTCTGTTCCTCGTTCCACGCGACTCAAAGTGGCTGAACGTGTCTCGTCGTGACGTCATGTGTCGAGTCTCGGAAGATATCTGAAAAATAAAATTCATGATTGAAAATATGATTCATTTTCGAATCATTTTACAGTTTGTGTTCACTTCTGCGATGGTGAAATCCTGAAGGGATTGATTAAAGGAACGCAGCCGACATGCAATTACATGTCTGACACCAGATGTGTTAACATCTGGAACCAGGAGATCATCGTGAGTGGGAGAGACGTATGTAGAAAATCACGTAGAGGATGTTTAGTAAAAACGAGGTTACATATCCTGCTAGGTACTGAGACGTTTTGGACATCCTGTAGAAACGATGACGTACTTGAAAGAAATTTTTCAAGTATTTATTTATTTATTTTTAATTGAAAGCTTCCATCTAGTTCACCTTCTTCTTCTTTCCTCTTCTTCCTCTTCTTTTGTTTCGGCTATTAAGCAGTACATTTTTTCATGGTTTAAACAGTTTCTATTTATTTACAGATATTTTTTCCAGATGTTTACTTCTCCAGATATTTTATACAGATGTTTACTCAGAGCTTTCTGCACTAATGGACTTATTCCATTTATCATCATTACAACAATTCTGTTTTTTTTATGCTATTTTATTTTATTTTGTATTTGCACTTATCTTTTTTAACTAATCTGCACGCCTTAAATTGCCTTCTACGGATAAATAAAGTTTTTTTTGAATTGAATAGAATTTAGAATCGAGAATTCAGGCAACTAAATTTGATGATTTCTGAAATTTTCTGATTTGTGTTACGCATCTCTTACTACAGCTGAACATGACCTTCATACCAAACTGCTGTTTGGGTTTAAAAATAGATTTATAGAGAACTCAAATTGCCCATAAAGTTTGTTTACATTTGAAACAATTCATTTCCTTCACACTGACTTCACACCAGCTCAAACCTGGCGTTTGTCCTAAATTCACAGACAGTGAGATTTTTTTTCTTTCTTAAGCTAAACTCAGCAGGATTCTCCTGAATAAATGTTAATAAGGAGCATATGGTACCTTCATGACAGGATTTTATCAACCACCACAAATGCTCTCTTGACGTCATCACTGCTCGTTGTTTACGCCGACTTCCCAGATCGCACCGCAACACGTTCACAAATAAGTTTACAGGAAATTACCAGAACATAGGTTTTACTGCAAACGTTTTTTGGCTGTGTTTTGTTATATTAGGTTCTTTAGATGGATCAAGAATGAAGTGATTCATTGAACTGACCCTTTTAAATGGATGCTGAGAGTTGACTCACAAATGACTCTTCATTTCCTTTGCTTACTTGTTTATAAATGCATGCAGTGCTGTTAGTCATGAAGTGTAATTATTCATTCATTCATTCATTGTCTACCGCTTATCCGATCTACACTCGGGTCACGGTGAAGTGTAATTAAAATAAAAGAAATGCTTCCACGGAAAACATTTTTCGAGTGTCTGAGCCGTTTGGTAATGTGAAAAGTGAGTCGTTTGTCTCTCAGGAAGGTTTCTCTGCACTGCTGCTTCTTAAAAATGTGAGAATGTAATTAAGTGTCAGGTTGAATTGAAATGAATCTTTTTAGTTCAGCAGAAACCACAGAACGATAACATCAAGGCAGCAGTGCGTACTGTATGTCAGGGCATGACTGGTGTATATATTATTAAGTTTAGTGTTTTTTAAACTAAACTTTTATGATATGCAATAGAAAGTACTGTTGTTATTATTATACAGACATTATGAAAAAACTAGAGGTGGGACATTTGGGAGGCAAAAGAGTTGACTCATTCATCAAATGAATCGACTCAGTTATATGAACTGTAATTTAAACCACTACAGGAATATTCAT
>JAUCMX010000027.1:15490254-15610254 GCA_033459395.1 Hemibagrus guttatus
TCAATCCGCTGTGTGTGTGTGTGTGTGTTTTTTATTATTGTTATTATTTGCAACAAAAAAAAAATTGCGCATCAGTGCCTGAAAACAAGCGATGGAGATTTTATTTATGACTCATGCAGAGGAGGGGATATAGAATTATGGCACGTATGCGTGCGTCCGTGTGCGTTTTTTATTCCCCGCTCGCTATTGATGAATAAATTAGCTTGTGCGATTAAAACGCATGATTTGCATTTGCAAAAAAAAAAAAAGAAAAAAAAAAAAAAAAAAAAAAAAATCCCGTTTTTTTTTTTCTCTTCCCACCGCCTGCATGATGGCGGACGAGGAAACGCGTATGCACTCCGCCTCCTGTTCCTCCTCCTCCTCCTCCTCCTCCTCCCAGAACCGATGGAGTGTGTGTGTGTGTGTTTGTTTCCCGGCGCATGCGCATTCTGGAAAAAGAAAGCAAAGCGCAAAAAGGAGGGAGGAGGAAAAAAAAAAAAACCGGTCGATTCATTTTTTTTTAAAAATTTCTCGCATTGGAAAAAAAAATTGCGCTTCCGTCATCCTGAGTGGGAGGGAGGATCCTTCTGCTCTGCACTGCCCTGGAAAGGGGGACAAAATTATTCTGTTTGACCCGCATCGGTTTTTTGGGAGGTAACGAAGGCGGCGCGTTGCCGCTTTGCTCTCTTCCTCCCCCCCATCACCTCCTCCTCCTCCTCCTCCTCCTCCTCCACCCCTTTTTTCCAAATTAGAAATCATTTTAGAATTTTTTTTTTCCTGCGCAGGCCGTGCGCTTCCCTCACCTCTAATTTGCGCATCCGGATTTGGGGAAACGGATGCGTTCCTGGGTAAGCTCAACTTCTTTTCTCACTGTGTGTTGCTGTGTTGTGTCACATTTTAAAGCGAGCAAAGAAAACGTTTCTTCTTCTTTTGCTTACTACAATCCCCCCCTCACCACTACTACTACTTCCACCAAAATGAACTTTCTTAGGAATTTCCTCTTCATGCACTCCAGTGATTCTGAGAGCTCCGCGGTTACAAGTTAGCAACAATTTATTTTAGGGAATGCAGGGGGGAAAAAAAAAAAAAAAAAAAAAAAAAAAAAAAAACGGAAAGGGAAAAAAAGCCGTCATGGTAGGGGGAAACCGAAAACCCCCGTAACGAGCAGCAGCGGCCATATTTGGCGAATTTTTTTTTCCTTCCCACTGAATTGTGCTTGTATTCGGCGATTAAATCCGTGCGCGCGCGGTCGGATCGGTGATCGATCAAGTCGATCTCTTGCACGCGCCTCCGTGTGTGATGTTTGTCGAGGTGAAACGCAGGGTTTTTATTTTCGGATTCTCTCTCTTTAAAAAAAAAAAAAAAAAAAAGAAAAAAAAAAGAAACAGTCCTGAATGTCGTTTTTGTTTTCGTTGCAAAATTAGCGCCCCCTGTGGCCAAATTCTTGGGAAATTAAAGAAATTACGATTAATTCTGATTGCATTTTGCATCAGGATTTTTTTTTTTTTTTTTTTTTTTTTTTTTTGCAATTTTGCTTTCGAGCTTTTTTTTTTGCATCCTTTTTCTAGCGTTGTTTAACGACATTGTGTGTTCATTTGGAGCCTCTGGAGAAAATATCAGTGCACGAATCCGGAGTTATTTTGCATTCCCTCCTGCTCATTCCTCATTTTGTGCACTTTTTTTTTTTTTTTTTTTAAACCGACCTCATCATGCAAAAGCACTTTATGATGGCTCTCGTGTTGTTTCCTGTTATAAACCAAAGCGCGGCTCGTTGCTGCACTCTCTTTCTGTGCACGGTTGCATTGATTTATGATATTTTTTCCTCTCTTCGTGTGTGCACATATTATAAAAATCAATCAGTCTTGACAGCATGTTGCAATGGATGTCATGCATGTGCATGCATGCGTCTGTACACGTGTGTGTGTGTGTGTTTTGTGTCATGCACAGGTGATGAAGTGCATGCATTCTCATTCTTTCCATAAGAAAGCATCAAAGCTGTGCAGTATTTTACTCGTAAGTTTATTCGTCAGATATTGAATAAAAAAAAAATCTTCAAGCCTTCAAGACGAAGCTAAATGAGTAAATAAATAAAAAGTAATATCTGTGTGATTATTCAGCCATGTTTCTCTTGCAGTAGCATGGCTGTGCTGGATAAACTGAGCTGTTTAAATATTTTATATGGTTTGAAATTGATTTTGCTTTTAATACAGCGCTCCAACATGCACCGTGCATTTCCATGCAGATAATCCGTCCAAGATATTTCCTTAAGTTTACTGTCTTTTCTGCTCTGAATCGTTTCTAAGGCAGCTCCATAATTCATCCTTCGGACCCTTCTAGAGTGACGCTTCTAGACGAAACTTCACGTTTTCAGCCTGACACCACTGTATTCCTGAAGCCCGGAGTTGAAATGGAAGTCGTTTTATTTTTAATTTATTCGTAATTTTACTACTTTCATGCAACGATCTGATCGCTGAGACGTGCTCGGAATGCTAACGTTGGATTAGCGTGTTTCCTGCATGGCATGACTTGTGAAAATATCTCCTTTTGTGTCCTTAAGCCAGTGGCTTTTCAAATAACGGAAAATGATTTTGCCTTCAAATGCTGGAAAAAAACTAAGAATGAAGGAAAAGAAAAATGCATCTCCCCACCTAATGATTGCTCAAGAATGCGCAAAGACTTTTTTCTGAATTTGGATAACCAATTTTTTCTCCTTTTCTTTTCTTTTTTCTTTTCTTCTCTCCTCTTCTTTTTTTGCCTCTTCTCCTCTCCTCTCCACACGTTCACGTGTTCAAAATTCATGTCTCCACACGCTCACGTGTTCAGGTTCACATTATTTTTTTCCGACACGTGGGCTTTCCACCTGTTGTGCATGTTGTTTTCTACTACGGTATAAAGCTTTATCCCCCCCTTACACACAAACGCACGTCATTTATTTTCACGTTAATTTAACGTCGTTCATGTGTTGGAACATGTTTAGTCGAGGTGTAGCATGTTAAAATGCACATTCGCGTCCATCTCACGTGTCAAATGGACGTGATCTTTCTCCAACGGAAGGTTACTACTTACGCGGAAATCCTATGGCGTTTTTTTTTTCTTCCCTTTCCATGGTGACGTGAGAAAGGAAGCTAGAGCAGCAGCTACGAGGAACAGTTTTACTAAGAAAATATTGTGACATTTATTTGATGGGAAATTGCAGTACGTTATGTTATAGAAACTGTGGTGTGTGTTTTTCCCCCCAAGTTTTTAAGATATCACTTCTGTTTTGTGGATGTTGTTCACCATGGAGATTTGCTGAGACGTAAAAATGCTAACAAACCAGCTGATGTTTATGACGAGCCTCTTTGTCGATTCAGTCTGTTTTGGTTTGGTCAACTGAATCAGGTGGTAGTGAAAGAAAGAACAGAAGGGAGCAAGTTTGCGAAATATACATGTCTTGATGGAAGCGAGTCGAGCAGTGGAGAAGTATGAAGTAGACTTATTACAAATATTTTATTACTTTCATTACATTTAAAATTTATTCTAACGTTATTCTAACATTGTTTATTAGAGGCATTGGTGGCTCAGTGGTAGGTTTCTCGCCTATCATGCGGAAGGCCCGGGTTCGATTCCCAGCCAATGCCTCAACCCCAGCCACTGGATGCAGTGCCGGTCCCAAGCCCGGAAAAAATGGGAGGGTTGCGTCAGGAAGGGCATCCGGCGTAAAACATGTGCCAAGTTGATGTGCGGACCAGTTGGTCCGCTGTGGCGACCCCGAACAGGGAGCAGCCGAAAGCAACTTCTTCTTCTTCTTCTTCTTCTATTCTAACGTTGTTTATTAACATTACATTAATACATTTTAATGGAAAATTTTGCTTTTTTTTTTTTCTCTGTTTCTCCTGCTTTTTGCTCATAACGTGTGGGGAAAACTTTGTCAACTTTTTTTTTTTTTCTTTTTCTTTTTCTTTTTTTTGCTGATTTAGGTTTGACCTTTACATTCACACTTCTCTTTCTGCTTCTTGAATTGAAACTGGAGCTGTAGATAAACATGCAGGGATTTTTAGGAAATTCACTGGGAAGTAGTAACTTGGGCGTGTACTGATATTAAATTTGCTTTCTTTCTACATTTCTGTTACGTTACTTGGTTTAAAACATTAATGCAGTTTTAAAAATCTGAATAATTTCTTTGTTTCTGAACACTGGGTCTTGAGCTGTGTGTAGTTACGATATCTTGATTCTAAAGAATAAAACGAACTAAATAGAAATTTACAGTTTTATCGTTTTCAGGTTATTGTATGTTTATCCGTATGCGGTCACGTTTATTGTTGTGGAACATCTTGAGATGAGTTACTTCCTGTTTTCACTTAAGTTATCGCAGCTATAATCCAACGTAGCCTCAATAAGACCAAAAAAAAATGCAGAAAGTGATGCACCACATTGTGTAAGCGTTGTTTCTTACGAAGCACTGACACTGGAGACTCCTTCAGGAAATATTAAATAGCTATAAGAGTGCTTTTAAAAAGGAAAAAAAACACCAGCATTTCTAGAAAATGATTCAAAATCTTCCGACCAATCAGAATGAAGTATTCGGCAGCTCTCTGGTATATCGTGATGTATCTTGGCGAATCTACGGTTTGTTCCGACTCGTTGCTGTTCGTTTTGTCTGGCTGATTTTCGGTCGTGTCTCTCCACACAATTCCAAATTGTTGACACAACTTTTCATCTGTTGCCTTTTTGTTTTGTTGTTGGGTTTTTTTTTTTTACTTTGCTCTCCTAGTTGTAGGATAAATATCATCGACCCTTTGACTTTCACCCTTGAGAAATGTGTTTAAATAAAGTTATCGTTACTGTATGTTTAAGGCAAAACAAATATGAAGGTAAAGGCGGAAAATCTATAGTAGTAGATCAAATCTATACATGTTCAAGGGTTAGGTTTAGGCCAAAATGTTAGACTTGTGGGGGGAAAAAAGAGAGAAATTGCAGTAAAAATACACTGAGTTTAATCATGTCTACTGATATTGCGTGTAAATGTTACAGTATAGAGCTGTAGGAAAAAATTTGCTTGTTTTGATTTAAAAATGCATAAATATTTATGCCATAAAAAGCTTTGAATTTGTTTCAATGATTCACTTTGGTTCTTTTTGTAGGAGGAAAAAAACAATCGGACTCAGCAGTGTTCCTGGAGGGATTTCTTGTATTCTCACAATTAATATAATGGTTTATTGCGTACCATATGTGGAAAAAGCTTCATAAAAACTACACACAGTAAATTATTAATGAACTAACGCACAGGATTGTCAGGATGTCCAGTACAATTCCATAAAAATGTGTAACAATGCAGTTATCGAGCAGTTTAACGACTGTATGAAAGTCAAGGAAATTGTAAAACAGTGCAACTTTTCTCAACTTGCGTGAAAACAAAACACGCTTTAGCTTTAATGCACAACGTAATACAAAAATGTTTAGCTGAAATATTGTCAGATGTTTTTTTATAGAAAATTAATTAATACTTTCTGACTAATCACAATCGAGAACCTGATATAATGAGGAAATCTAAAGTACCTATAGGGGTTTCCACACTGCGCTTAACCCTGGGTCATCGTCATCGCTTTTACCCCTGGGTAGAGGAAAGTGTAATGAAGAAGCATGGTTGATGAGGCACGGCCTTTTCCTCAGGGGTATCAAAATCAGGATCAGCATCTTCTACAGTGCGAAACGATGTGCTGTTAGAATGTTACGGCTAGTCGCTTAGCAACAGACGTCCAGTCAGAGACTGAACAGATTCAGCCGCAAATCAGGTGAACACCAGGACGTAGCTGAACAACACCGAGCAAGATCCACTCAGTTGTTAACTCACGACAAACTAAAGAGTAAACCGTATCTTTTTTTTTAATTTTTTTTATTTCCATAGAGTAATGTTTAAGTTTAACATTTGCACTTTACCCACACTGCTCAAGTGTCAAAAAGAAATGCTGGTGTGATTTTCACTCTTTATTTATTTTATTTTTAAAGCAGTATCTGTGATGGAAACTGTTGAGTCAGCTAATCCAGGCTTGCTTGGATTCCAAGAGCGACGCTGTGCTTTTAACAAGTTTGTGTCTGATAAAATCAAACCCACATCATCCAGCGTCATTGTAGTGACCTCTCTGCTTCAGCGCTTTCACGAAACACTGAGATGAATTTAAAGTCATTTTTAAATACAAGGCCCTGATTTAGGAAACAGACACTGTTCTTCTTCTTTCTTTCTTCTTCTTCTTCTTCTTCAGTTATTGTTAAAAGTATTATCGTTGGGCTAACATTGCAGTTCTTTTGACAGGGTTGCCATGGTAACACTCTTTTTTTTTTAGTACATTTTTTGTAAACTTTACCACAACGCAATGCGATAAAATAACAAAAAGACATGCTGGGAATGTGCTCTGGGAGTTTCTGTTGTTTTTATTATGTTCTATATATTATTTCTGTTGATTTCCTTTAACAACATGAGCAGAATTTCTTCCTACACGACACAACACAGTCAGATGTTCTGCCATCTTGGAATTTTTGCGATCACATGACGTTCATCTGTAACGTTTTTTTTTAAATACGTACATCGTTATCCTTCATCCACACTATAACGTAGACGATAGACGTTTTTGTTGGCTTTGATGCAGATAAAAATTACACCTATTAAACATGGCTGTTTTTGTGTAGTCTGGGTTGTAACTGATGTGGTGTTTTCACTGTGTATAGTCTGTGTGAATTTACTTCAGAATTCACTTAAATTACCTCACAATTCACTCTCTATCTATCCCTTATGTTGTTTTAAATCCAATCAAATCCCTTCCTCCGGTGGTTCTCGTAGCTTTCGTGTCTGGCTTTGGATCTATAAAATTTCGCAACCCCCTCTTTATGGATTTGCTCTAAATCAGACGAGGGGTACCAGGGATGCGACTGCGCCGAAACCGACCCCTGCGTGTCATCTGTTACTGTCATAAACACGTCACTCCGCTACTCCTGCTTCTCTGGACGTCCATAATCTCGTAAACGATCGAGGACAATTTTTTTCGCCGTGGTGCTTTAGCTTTATGAAGACAGCTTGATAAATTCTGACACTGCAAAGCTGCTTTCACGTGTGCTGTTTTTAGTTTGTTTAAATCACACCCTGGTACAGTTTCCTCTTTCGATTCTATTTGTCTGTGGAGGTGGGCTAAAAATCCACAGCATTCGAACCAAACCGTCGATCCTAAACCGTCTAAGCGTACATGTTTAGCTGAACTGTGGTGTGGTTCGATTGAGGTGAGAAGGCGATTTGATCCCATGCTGGCGTTTTTCAGGAGATAAAATGGAGTAGAGTGGCTGCAGTAAATTGTGATTGGACTGAAAAAAGAAAAGGAAAAAAGAAAACTCGGAGCAAACTGTGATTTTTGGAAGATCTTCGGCCGCAACAATCATACAATTTTTTTTTTTTTTTTTTAAATAACGTTTTCATCCCTGGTTTGTGTTGTTTTTAAATGATTTCTAAATATGATAATAAAATAAATATAAAATAATAGTTTTATAGTTTTAGCCTGGTTTATAGACATTCCACTGTAGAAAGAAGAATAGAATTAAAAATTCTTAAGTGATGTACTGCTTTTAGTAAAAGTTCTTGCAATTATTAAGATTACAACAGTTTTTCTTTAAAAATAATACAGAAACTTGCTGATTTATTCCGCCTTCCAGTTTCAAGAGCAGATTTTCTTCCACTGGTAAAAAACATTGCTTTAGTGTAGCTGGAAAGTCAAAGTGGATACGGAAGGCTGTATATATGTATATTTTATTTATCTTTTAAAGTTATTTATCTGTGTTGTTGTGGAAGTTCTGTATCTGAAGTAATGACCAGATTTTTTTCCACTGTTAAAGCCCGAGTTTATTATTAAACCTCATCATCCTTTCATTCTTCAGATATTCCCCAGTTTACTGTTTCCTTATAGCAGCTAATTACCGACTCTAACAACACTGTGGTGTGTCGTTTTTTTTTTGTTTTTTTTTTTTCTTTTCACTTCCCTTTTTCCTTTTTGAATTTCTGTGCTGTTTTCCTGCCTGCTGTCTCTGACCTAAGAATAGAATTTTCATCGAAATATTCAAAACATTTCCTCCCACCAGTCTGGCTCCTCTCCGGCGTAGGTTTTTAAAAATAAATTCTGTAAATTTCCGTGTGAAGTTTCCCGAGCCGAGCTGTAATTTTCAGCCGTGTTCAAATGTCAGGGTGCAAAAAAAAACAAACCTACAGCTAATTTTTAACCCTTTTGTCTTCAGGTCTTGACTTTAGCCGGAGCGATTGGGGGGAAAAGACAGAGAGAGAGAAAGCAGGAGGGAAAGGGGACGAGTGTGAAGCAAACTCGAAGCTCTGGACTCCATGAGGTACTTTCTCTCTCTCTCTCTCTCTCTGTGTGTCTCTCTCTCTCTCTCTCGTTCCTTGTTTTGCTGTGTTTTTTTTTTCTTTCTCTCTCTCTCTCTCTCTGTTTCTCTCTCTCTCTTTGTGTTCCCCCCTCTCTCTCTCTCTCTCTCTCTCTGTCTTTCTTTGTCTCTCTCTCTCTCTGTGTCTCTCTCTCTCGTTCTGTTTCGCTGTTTCTCTCTCTCTCTCTCTGTGTCTCTCTCTCTCTCTCTCTCTCTCTCATTCCTTGTTTCGCTGTGTTTCTCTCTCTCTCTCTCTCTCTCTCTCTGTTTCTCTCTCTTTCTTTGTGTTCCCTCTCTCTCTTTTGTGTTCCCCCTCTCTCTCTCTCTCTCTCTCTCTGTGTCTCTCTCTCTCGTTCTGTTTCGCTGTTTCTCTCTCTGTTTCTGTGTTTCTCTCTCTCTCTCTCTCTCTCTCTCTCTCTCTCTGTGTGCTGTGTGTGTGTCTCTCTCGTTCTGTTTCGCTGTGTTTCTCTCTCTCTCTCTCTCTCTCTCTCTCTCTCTCTCTCTGTTTCTCTCTCTTTCTTTGTGTTCCTCTCTCTCTCTTTGTGTTCCCCCCTCTCTCTCTCTCTGTGTCTCTCTCTCTCGTTCTGTTTCGCTGTTTCTCTCTCTGTTTCTGTGTTTCTCTCTCTCTCTCTCTCTCTCTCTCTCTCTCTCTCTCTCTCTCTCTCTCTCTCTCTCTGTGTGTGTGTCTCTCCCGTTCTGTTTCGCTGTGTTTCTCTTTCTGTTTCTCTCTCTCTCCATCTTTCTTTGTCTCTCTCTGTCTTTCTTTGTGTTTCTCTCTCTCTCTCTCTCTCTCTCTCTCTCTCTCTCTCTCTCTGTCTTTCTTTGTGTTTCTCTCTCTCTCTCTCTCTCTCTCTCTCTCTCTCTCTCTCTCCATCTTTCTTTGTCTCTCTCTCTGTCTTTCTTTGTGTTTTTTTCTCTCTCTCTCTCTCTCTCTCTCTGTCTTTCTTTGTGTTTCTCTGTCTCTCTCTCTCTCAGCTTATGAACATTCATGCATTATTATGCATTCAGAGCTATTCAAAGCACGTCTAATAAATTGCTTTTAGCGAGCTTTCCTGGTTTTTATGAGCATGTGGGTGCAGGAGTTATTGTCATGCTGATAATAAATTGTCGCGTCTCCTCACTGACCCTTTGTGCTAAAAAAGAAAAAAAAAAGCAACAAAAACGCAAAATCGTCAAAACAAACAGATTTAATTCGACTTTACATTTATCTGGATCATGGATCGTCTGAAAACGCACAGAAAAATCGTAGAAGCTAAATGCGAATTTAATTTTAGTTGTAGTCTTTTGTAAAAGGCCTTTATTATTAATGGTGCATTTTAAAAAAAAATGTTAAACAATAAAATTATTTTTTAAATATTTTTCTTATTAACATTCTGCGAAAGTGTCCATATTTAATTTTTCATTCACTTTTATTGAAAGCATGATTTTTTTTAAAGTCCCTTTAGGAAAAAACAAATCCAAAGAATTTGCCTTTGCAAAGTAAATGCAAATGTTTTAAGAAGAACAGTAGCTGTCACATTTGGTTAGCTTTTAATTTGTTAAAAAATAAATAAATAAATAAAACACAATCTTTTATGTCTGTGGGTAGAAAAAAATGACAATTTAAATTGTTTTGAAAATTTGAAAAATATTAATTTTTACGAAATAAAATAATGGTGGAGAAACAGCTTAACGGCGATTTCTTCCAAACTAAATTTGTCCAAAATCACACGTATTTTTCACATTACAAATTCGATGTATTTGGGCTGACTTAATTGGTAAAAAGTTCTTTCTTTTAATATCTTTACAACATTTTTTGCTCACGTTTTCATTATGAGACAAAGGTCGCGGTAAAGGTGTAAACCCGATCTAATACGAGGTTTCGAGACGTTTTTCTGCCGTGTGTTTGAAAGATTTCTGGGATTGGATGAGCTCATTGAAGTACTCTTTTTTTTTTTTTTTTTTTTTTTTTTTTTGGGAATATAAATATTATCGCTCTATAGGCCACGCCCCCTTGGATCATGTACAGAAGATGCAAATAACACGTTGTAGAATCTGGACTAAAACCTTTGAGGCTGGAAAATTTATGACATGGCCATTTGTCTGGTAGTTACCTTGTTTTTTTTTTTTGTTTTTTTTTCAGCTTCCTTGTAATTTTCAGCTTACTTGTTTTAACTTGCACGCTGCAATTCCCTGAGAAACTGCCGTTGTGATCATGATTTGCAGAAATTAAAAGAAAGGTGCGGAAGCAGGAAGAAATCGCAGGGGAAACACCGTCAGGTTAGAGATATTTGGATCAGGTTGTATCCCACATGAAGGGAAGATCCAGCCTCCTGATACGATACTCTATCACTGACCTAAAAGAACAGTTCAGCGTTTTTAGTGCTAAATCTTAACCACGTGGCTTTTTTTTTTTTTTAACTGTGGAACCATTTCTGTGTGTAAGGAAAGAGTAAAAAACTAACCAGATAAACAGTTGAGTTTTTCAACCTGACACGATCTTCACACGCTGCTTGCGAGCGTTTCCTGTACTGAAATGGATTTATTTTCAATCTTGGATTTAATTCCTAACCCAAAAACGTCACTAAACTTCCACACATTAAATCTTAATCTGTTTCAGCATCACTAAACTTTCACACATTAAATCTTAATCTGTTTCATCATCTAGAACTCAAAGCACCTTGCCATTTTTCTGAGCGGTTAGCATGCTAATTAAGCCCTACCATGATATATTAGCTAGAGTACTTTTCCTCAGATGGAGACCACGGCTTCATAAATCAGAGCAGTTTTAAAATTAAATTGCGTCTGTTCACGGTTGTTTCTGAGAGAAATCTGCTTAAGAAGTCTGCGGTCATGAAGCTAAATGAAATGCTCCGTGTTTCAAGACACTATCTGAGACATAGCTTTTAGCTAAATGACCGACTGTGGCGTTAGAATGAATCGTGAATCACTTCAATTGATTCTTTGGATCTATTTTTTTTCCATAATTCCACAGGGTACATAAAATAGATTTTTTTTATTTCAGGGTCACTTTAAAGGTGTAGTTAGTCATTTTAGTGAAATTTCTCTAAAGCTAGCTGAATAAGAATGAAAAACAAAAAAAAACAGTAGCTCTCGTTAGGAGGCGGAGCTTGTTAGTTAATTTGATGGTCCACCAGTTTTCTGAGCACGAGGTGCCACAAAGGCTGCATTTTATCCCATGACTAGATATTTTTATCAAAGCTGGACGAACCTGAGGAGAAATTTTAAGTGTTCTTAAAAAAAAATCTTCATGCAGGTTAATGATGGAACGAAAAGGAGGTTTATTTTGATGTAATGAAACCAGTCGCTGGATTTTTATTTTTCTTTCTTTTTTTTTTTTTTTTGGTTGTTTTTTCACAGTCTCGCTTTAACGATTCCATAAACATCAGCGCCTCAGATTTTTTTTCCTCATCTGCTCCGAACGCACTGCGCAACTTTTGATTCATATCAGGAAGAAAATGTCAGCACGTCAGGAGCTTAGCAGCAGCCACGAAGCTGGGGCCGAATTTCTAATTTTAGACCGCTTCTTTCAGGATTTATTTTCATCTAATTCAAGTCTGCTTTTCAATAGCGCCTGGTTATTAAATTTTAATTCAGGGCAGCATTAGCATATAAATTGAAAGAAGGCTCCGTTGCATTGCTCATTCGCTCAGATGGAATTTTAAGACCTGACTTTTTTTTTTTTTTTTTTCTTTTTTCTTTTTTCTTCTCCAAACCATTTCAGTTCATCTGAAAAAATAAAAAAAAAAAGTGGGGGGAAAAATGTCCTCCCTCCAATATCTTTGTACATTATTACTTTTTTTTTTTTTTCTTTTAGTGGTACTATTTTTATTTATTTATTTGCAAAATGCAGGCCGGAGATGTGACTGCAGTAAGTGAATGCAGGACCGCAACACATTTCTTGTGCCTGAAAAATAGAGCAGCTCGACTTATAATATTTCTGTCCTTAGCTATAAGAAAAGAAAAATCAAATATTCTCATTCTCTCTCTCTCTCTCTCTCTCTCTCTCTCTCTCTCTCTCTTTCTCTCTAGCTTCCGTGTAAAAAATTTCAGATTCCTTCTCGTGTTTCAGTTATTCAGCTTGTGCCACTTCTCTTAAGCGATCCTAAAAATGTCTTATGTAAGGCAGGGAAAAGTTCCATCTCGCTAAGCTCGTGCGCTGCAAAATTATTTTCGCAAAATGGGTCAAATCACTGAAAATATCTCCTCCCTCTGAAATTTAGGCTGACAGCTCATTTACTATCTCAGCCGTTTTTCTTTATGCGAGAGCGCTGCAGTTTTCGGCGAGGCGGCTGCGGCAAGTTCCGTGTGAAATAGCAGCAGGGTGGAAATTCACAGCGCATAATTCCCTCACTGAGGTGTGAAGAAGTGCGCGCTAAATTCCATCTGCGAGCTCGAATGCAGCTCCGACGCAGCTCGTGTTAACCACCGGCCTCGCTGGTGTCGCTTTAAATATTTATTCGAACACCTTATGTATATTTATAATGTGTGGATAGATAGATAGATAGATGAAGAAATACACACATTTTATTGCTATTTGTCCTCAGCAAGATGAGTTTGTCCTCAAACGTTTTTAAAATAAAATGTCTAAAATGTCTTGCCTGTCATTTCGTTTCGGTCATTTTATGGCTACTCTTGTGGTTACACCATTCACAAAATCCAGAACGACTCCAAAATCTAGCTACATTTGTGCTGAACGGTGTGTTTTGGTGTAAAATGAGTGATAAAGTGAATAAACAGCTGTTTGCTAGTGATCGGATCACCAGAGATGGATGATGACAGCAGTTTACTCAGAGGGCAGTTTAGTCTGGTGTTCCTGCACTACACTCTCATATACTGGACTCTGTAACTCTTTTAGAGTGACCATTGGCCTCACTGTGGCTTCACTCAGCAGCCCTTGTCTAGTGTGTGTGCCAGATGCCAGAGCTTTTCTAGCTAGTGCTTGTGCAGCTTTTCTAGCTAGTGCTTATTTAGCTTTTCTAGCTCTTCTAGCTAGTGCTTTTCTAGCTAGTGCTTGTCTAGATTTTCTAGCTAGTGCTTGTCTAGATTTTCTAGCTAGTGCTTGTCTAGATTTTCTAGCTAGTGCTTGTCTAGATTTTCTAGCTAGTGCTTGTCTAGTTTTTCTAGCTAGTGCTTGTCTAGTTTTTCTAGCTAGTGCTTGTGTAGCTTTTCTAGCTAATGCTTGTCTAGCTTTTCTAGCCTTTCTAGCTAGTTATTGTTTAGCTTGTCTAGCATTTCTAGCTAATGCTTGTCTGGATTTTCTAGCTAGTGCTTTTCTAGTTTTTCTAGCTAGTGCTTGTCTAGCTTTTTTTTTAGCTTTTCTAGCTAGTGATTGTCTAGCTTTTCTAGCTAGTGCTTGTCTAGATTTTCTAGCTAGTGCTTTTCTAGTTTTTCTCACCTTTCTAGCTAGTTATTGTCTAGCCTTATCAGTGCTGGTCTAGCTGTTCTAGCTTGTTTAGCTTTTCTAGCCTTTCTAGCTAGTTATTGTTTAGCTTGTCTAGCATTTCTAGCTAATGCTTGTCTGGCTTTTCTAGCTAGTGCTTGTCTAGCTAGTGTTTGTTTAGCTTTTCTAGCTAGTGCTTTTCTAGTTTCTCTAGCCTTTCTAGGTAGTTATTGTCTAGACTTACTAACTAGTGCTGGTCTAGCTTTTCTAGCTAATGCTTGTCTAAGTTTTCTCACTTGTCTAGCTTTTCTAGTTCTTTTAGCTAGCGCTTGTCTAGCCTGTCTAGCTGTTCTAGCCTTTGTAGCTAGTTACTGTCTAACTTTGTCTAGGTTTTCTAGCTATTGCTTTTTTTAAGCTAGCTTCTCCAGCTTTTCTAGGTCTAGCTAGGACCTAGAAAAAAAGACCTAGGTCTTTTTTAGGTGCTGGTCTAGCTTTTCTAGCTAGTGCTTGTCTGGCTTTAGTAGCTAGTACTTTTCTAGCTTTTTTAGCTAGTGTTTGTAGCTATTCTAGCTAGTGCTTTTCTAGCTTCCCTAGCTTTTGTAGCTAGTGCTTTTCTAGCTAGTGCCTAGTCGAGCTTTTCTAGCTAATGCTTGTCTAGGTTTTCTTGCTTGTCTAGCTTTTCCAGCTCTTCTGGCTAGGGCTTTTTTAGCCTTTCTAGCTAGTTATTGTCTAGCTTGTCTAGGTTTTCTAGCTAGTGCTTTTTTAGCTAGTACTTTTCTAGGTCTAGCTAGGACCTAGAAAAAAGATCTTGGTCTTTTCTAGGTGCTGGTCTAGCTTTTGTAGCCTAGTACTTACAGGTTTTCTAGCTTGTGCTTGTCTAGCTTTTTTTTTTATTTTTTAGGTAGTGCTTGTCTTTCGTGTTTTAGCTTTTGTAGCTAGTGCATTTCTAGCTTTTTTTAGCTAGTGCTTTTTTTAGCCTAGTGCTTGTAGCTTTTCTAGCTAGTGTTTGTCTATCGTGTCTAGCTTTTCTAGCCTAGTGCTTGTAGATTTTTTAGCTAGTGCTAATTTAGCTTTTTTAGTTTTTCTAGCTTGTGCTTGTCTAGCTCGTGCTTGTCTAGCTCGTGTTTTCACATTCCTTCAGTATCTTCGTTGATATTTTAACTGAATCAGTTTTTTGTTCCTCATTAAGACAGTAATTAACCTCTGATCCATATGATTTTAGATTTCAGCTGTACTGTAGTATAAACCTCACTATCCTTCTGCTTCTCATTTTCAGTTGCTGATTTATTTTTCACATTGAATAGAAATACAGCTGGACTTTTAAAAATAGTGTTTTAAAAAGACTTGTGTACTAGAGCTATATAAAGAATTATCGCTAGCTAGCAGGTTTCAGACCAAACCCTGAGTGTTATATGGGGTAAATTTAACAACATGACTCAGAACCTCTAGTGATGTTCTAAAATAAATAAATAAAGAATAAAAAGCTTCTTCAGTTCGATCTTTGGGTGTTCTGTGTTTCTTTATTAACAAACCTATGTAAGGAAAATAGCTCCAGTTTCTTAAATCTGCTTAGTGCAAATGTATTTGCCCCCCTACCCACCCCTTTTTTTGTTCCTCAATACCGACTGAAGCCTGAAACGTCCGCATCAGATTCCGATTTCATCACTTTGCTAGTTGGACAGCATCCAAGCGGGAATGACTGTTTAAATAAACACAGTGTGGCTGAAACACTCGAGTAAAAGCTATCGTCTCTTTCCTCGTTCGTCAGCAGGTCGTCTCCTCACTCCAGTTTAGCATTTCTTAAGTGTGATTAAAAATAGATCGCCGTCGCCGTCTGTCCACATGGAGCCCATGTCATGCTTAGTCTCAAGCTTAGCATCTTTTATTTTCTCCTGATTTATCCATTCGGCAGATTTTTCTCTGAAACCCTGTGAGATCTGTTACACTTAACAGACTTGGCATGACTCCATACTCATTACACGTCAATTAGTCACCAGACAACATTCGGCTAATTAGGCTATTTTTTAATTAAAGGTGTGATTGATTAGCTTCGTACGAGCATATGAGCGTTCTCAGAACTTTCTTACCTCAGCTTTTTTAAATAGATATGATGTGCATTTTATTATCTTGTGGTTTTAAGTAAACAGGAAGCAGCCTTTTTTCCCCCTTGATGTCATAAATCGCTCATGTGAATAAATCTGAACAAATTAAATAAAGAAATAAATACGTGTCATTTTAGTATGGAACCAAATGTACACATTTTCCTCCTGTTTTTATTTTATTTATTTATTTTTTCTTCTTTTCTTAAAGGAATAACACTTGGTGATGTGCTGTGAAGAGAATAAGTTGATTTGATATTTTTTAATTTTTGAATAGACTTTTTTTTTATAGTTTTAATAATAGATTAAACTTTTCTCTTTTTAATTTGAATACAACAGCAATGCTATTATAATTTATTTTTTTAGCTATAATTTATTTTTTTATTGAATTTTTATTTTCTAATCTTTTTGTAGCTTTTAAAGATTTCTTTTTTCCTTAAGTGGGTCATTCTTTTTGTATGCTAGGATGTTTTTGTCATGTCGCTGACCAGATTTAGCGCATTGTTGTGGTGTAATGCCACAGTATTGATATCATAGCGTCATAATAAAATTAATAAACCCAGATATCTCCAGTAAGTTTTTTGCCCTAGAGTCGGTCCCTTCTGGCAGTCTCATTTTACGATCTTTGGATCTCTATGATCCGAGTTTTGAATTTCTCATAACCCCCTGCGTGTGTTTCCTTTCTCCGGCAGCTTGCATAGCCGTGGCTGAACCCCAGCGGCGTCATGAGCACTCAGGAGGTCCCCAACGCCAGCCTGAAGCAGGGTGACACACCCACCGAGACGCTATCCGCCCAGGCCGTACCTGCCGCCTCGCCGAAGACCACTGGTCATCAGATGAAGACCGAGCCATGCCGCACACCCACCACCTCAACCAGCAATGGCAAAGAGAGTGACGGCAGCCTTCCTGCTGAGATCTGCGTAGTGATCGGGAGTCCTCGCAATTCCCAAACACAGGGTGAGCGTCTGTGTTACTGTATATGACCACTGGTGTTTGACTCAGCTTAGCGCTTCACATGTTTGACTCGTTCCTCTGGGGTTGAGGGTTCAATTCCTAATTCTGCCCTGTGTGGGTGGAGCTTGCATGTTTTCCCTGTGCTTCAGGAGTTTCCTCTGGGTTCTCTGGTTTTCTCTTCCAGTCAAAGACCTGCACTTGTCTTTAGCGTATGTGTGTGTAGGATAAGCGGTAGAGAAAACACAGGGTGAACATCTCTTGGGGTTGAGGGTCCGATTCCTACCCCTGTGTGGGCGGAGCTTGCATGTTTTCCCTGTGCTTTGGGGTTTCCTCTGGGTTCAAAGGCCTGCCCTGTAGGCTGATTTGTGTGTGTGTAGGATAATTTGTAGAGAAAATGAATGGATTTTTTTGGTCATATGACAAACTGTTTTTTTTTTTTTTTTGTTTTGTTTATTATTTATATAAATAAACAATATGGCGTTATGTTCAAAAATTTCTAACTGTGTTTTTTGTTTTCAGGCTCCTACGTCTGCCGCGTGTGTGGGAAGAAGTACAAGTATTACAACTGCTTTCAGACACACGTCCGTGCTCACAGAGGTACAGAGTGAACTTTAAAGTGCTTTTCCAAGAAACTGGCTGGTGTTTTTAATGTTGCACATTGTGCCCTCAGGGTTCGCTTCCCTAAAATACAAAATGTTCTGTTTTCTAACAACAGAGATGTTTGCGTTGTTGAACATTTACAGTCTCGCCTGCATTTACGGATAAATATTGCTGAATGTTTCAACTGGTGAGGTTCGAAAAGAAAAGAGGAAAAAAAAAACGTCCTTGAGATTGCTTACACTGTGAAGGATACAGTCAAGTGCCAAAGTGTGTGAAACCCAGGACAATTTACAGAGCAAAGAATTTATTTATAACAACATGACATTTAGGATTAATTAATTCATTATTTTTAAATCACGGATAAAATAGTGTATTTTTTGAGGGTTTTAAAAAGAGAAAAAGACAAAAAAAACGATAACCATTCTTACTTAATTTTTTTGTAGAAATTGTATTTCATGTAAATCAATTTTATTTACGTTATTTATTTATTAACAAGAAATTAATTAATTAATTTATTTATTTATTTATTTAAGAAAGGTTCTTGTTGAATTTGCAGTGTTTTTTGTTTTGTTTTTTCTTTTACCAAAACTCTATTTCTTTATTTTGTAAAATATATTTATTTGAACATATTTATAATTCAAAAAAAGAATTTTGTTTATTTTTTGTACACTTTAAACGAGCATCTTGTTTTTTTTCTGCACGTTTTTTTGTCTTGATTTTACTTTTTTGTCTTGAAGTTTTTAAAAAAATTTCATTTAAATGTAATTGTTTTATTTATAATTTTATATTTTAAATATTTTTTTTAAAAAATAAGGTAATTTATTTAAATGTAATTATTATATTATAAAATGGAGGTCGCTGTTGATTTTGTCACATCCTGTGGATCGTTGTCTTGTCTTAAAATAAAACACTTTCTCATTTTTAATTTAAAACGTTCTTATTTTTTCCTGTCTTGCTTTCTTTCTGTAGTAAAATAGAGCTTTCACAGAGTCTCTAAACACTCTCACCCTCACCTGCACACACAAACATACAAATCCTCCTTCAGTTAAAAGACAGAATTCTTCTGATTCGTTCTGCACGTGCCCGAGGACAGGACGCTGGACAGACGGCATGTTTATCGTGACACTTTTCTTTTTATTCGAGTGATGTATCGTGTAATCTGTACGCGCCCAACAAACTGCTGATGGATGAAATTTTGCACGGCTCAAGACTTTAAGACTTGAGGATATTAAACGTTTTTCTTTTATGTTAGTGATGATGTTTCACTCCATGAAATAAAAAGAGAATTTACTTTTTTTTCCCCCTCTCATGCAGAATCGGAGAGCACCGTGCCCCCGGAAGCGTCGCCTCACGGACCGAACAGTGAGTTCAGAGGAATTTTCACATATCCGCTTGTCTGTTTGTGGACGATAAGTTCATGCGATGAGATCGTGTGTGTGTGTGTGTGTGTGTGTGTGTGTGTGTGTGTGTGTCTGTGTGTGTCTGTGTTTTCAGATGCTTTCCGTTACACGTGTGATATTTGTGGGAAGAAGTATAAATACTACAGCTGCTTCCAGGAGCACAGAGAGCTTCATGCAGTGGACGGTGAGCTGATATTTTATTTATTTTCTTATTTTTCTTTCTTTTCTTTTTTTTTTTTTCCACACGCTCGCAACACGGAACTTTCCCAGCGGTTTTGTGTATAAATCAGGACACTGTTTCACGGTTTTCACAGACGTGACCACGTTTTTATTTCACTAGATATGGCGAATAATGGTTTGTCAGATCTTTTTAAAAAAGAAATCAATAAAAGATTAACAAAATTCTTTTTTTTTTATTTATTTAATTTTTATAAATTTGAAGATTAATTCTGTTGAACATTTTAGAAAAACTGTAGCTAGAAATCTGGCGTATTTTAACGAAACTATTAAATTTACATTGTTCAACGTGTTCAACATTTTTTATTTTTTTTTTATTCATTTGCTGATTTCTTTTATCCTGGGAAATTATTTATTTTTTAGATTTTTTTTTCCCATTCCAAACAGAATTGATTAGAAATGAATGAATGCAATTATGCAAGAATTGGAATTCAAATTAATTTATTTCTAATTGAAATAAAAAAAAACATCTTTTCAAAAATTACAAATGTTTTATATTTAAATGAGCATTTTAAGTAGATTATTTTTTACAATATGCCATAAGACCAACAAGCAGTGTTTGTTCTTGATGAGGAAAATGACTATGAAACGTGTGTGTGTCATATCCCCTTTGTTCCATTAAAACAGAAGAAAACGTTGACATTTTTTAAAGAATTTTATTTTAACATCTGTTTCACACGTCTCAGCTGGAAGAACGTTAACGCTGGCTGATGTGTCCGTCCTCACAGCGCTTAGGAGACGTTAATCTGAATGTTCCGGTTCTATCTTCCTCTTTAGATCCCTACGATCACGTGATTCCTGTGGAGGAACCGAAGGAAGAGATCGAACCCTATCAGAAAATCGGACCAAGTAAAACATTACTAAAATCAGCTAGCATTATTGTTTTTTTTGTAATTGTTGTTGTTCTGGAGGTACGAGGCTGATGTAGCTAATAGGTAGAACACGTAAGCTCAGACTCAGAGAGGAGGTGTGGCCTAAAGGTGAAATTATATATAGAGAGAATTATATGTAAAGTATTTTTTTTTTTCAATTTGTATTTTTATTAATACTATCTTGTCCTGCTCTTTTTTATGAACATGCTGTTATAGGAAAATAAAATTTTTAATTTTTTTATTTTTATTTATTTATTTTTTTTCAGAATCGAGTATTCAGCAGCACTAGTTGGTTAGTTAGTTGGATAGTTTAGTTTCTATATTCGCGTCATTGTGCCTCTGGTATATTTCTTTATTTTTCTTTATGCCCTTTATTTGTTGTTTTCTTGGATTTTAACGCTTGTTGTTGACGTTGTCCACAGAAACGGGAAGCTACACGTGTGAATTCTGTGGAAAACAATATAAATATTTCAACCCTTATCAGGAGCATGTGGCACTTCACACTCCGATGAGTAAGATCTCTTTCTTCCCTTCAGCGTGTCTGTATTTCAGGAATTTAGCTGGGATTTCACTGGGAAACCTCTCGGATATGAATAAATGAAGGTGGAAATTACACAACTGTCCCCATTTCAGAACTCTGGGTTCCGTCCTAAACACACATTAGTCTTTCTTATTCCCTTCTTCTTTTCTCAAGCTCCGCCCACTTGTGTAGGATTAGTTCAGGGGGTTTAACATGGGGAACAATTTAAAGTGCAGAATATTCACAAATATTGACAGACTCAGATCTCAGGCTTGATGTATACACACGTCTGTCTATCTATCTGTCTATGTACATTTCTATCTGTCTATCAATCTATCTACACACACACACACACATTTTATATATACACCTCCACCTCCTTGGGGTGGACATAGCAGTAGCTCAGATTTTTGTTGGGTTTCTATTTATTTATTTTTATTTATTTCATTATTTTTTTTTAGTTGCTTGTTTGACAGATATCTTTATCACCTAGAGAATAAGCCCTAATTCTTATTTACTTAATACTGTATTCCCTCCAAGTTGATGAATTGAATTTCATATCCTCTGGAGCTCCATGGTTAGTTTGAGTATGCAATTAAACTCTATTCACAGCTACACGATTTTAGCCCTGATTTATTTATTTGGTGAGCGAACACAGAGACTTGGATACTTTTAAGCATAGTTGATGTTCTCAGTGATGAATCATGTAGTTTTAAGTCTTTAGTAGGAAGATGTGAAGCTTTGAGCTGGAGAGAAATCATCTAATGATTTCCTAATGGTCTCCTGTCACGCGCAGCAGATCCCTGAATCTGGTTTATTTATGTGGAAATGAAAGGATTACATATAGATGTAATAATAATAAGAATCATAATATTCATAATAATAACAGTGTTTCTAAAAGAACAATTTATTTGGCATGTCAAACCCACACGGTTGTCAGGAACAACAAATCTAAAAAAAGAAAAAGTGATTCCTTTCGGTTTACAAATAGCGTGTTCTTATATTTCTTTGTTTTTTTTTTCCCATCCCTAGTTTTTCCTTAGCACCATACGTCGATAACGAGTGCCTGAGTGTTTGTTTGTAGGATTTAAAGAAAATTCTCCAGCAGATTTGATTAGTTTTCAGATTTAGATCTGGTCCAATCAGGGTGAAGGTCACAGCAAGGTCAAATATCTGAAAACGGTTTACTTCTGTTTGAAGTAAATTGAATGCTCTTGGGTGGTGAGAAGTCTTTGTGTCTTTTGTTTTGTTTATTGTGTTGTTTGGTTTTCTCTCAGAAACCTCTTTCGGTCTGAAAATTGAAGGAAAAACGGCGGTGCGGCCGAGCCGCGGAGACGCCAACAGCTCCCAGAGCTCCAGCGGTAAGTCGTCCTACGTCACGTTGGGAAATGTCGAGAATATCATTAATTTCAAACACGCCGTAATTTGTGTTGAAATGCCGAAGCGCTCGAGGACACGATCAAGGGTCATGTTGTGCTTTAAAGTTTTTTTTTGTATTACTGAGTGAAAATTAAGCAATTACAGTCATGCTGGAAGCGAGCGCTCTCACTAGCGTATACAGTCGGATTCAATTTAGTGTTGGAGGCCTTATTTAATTCCTTTTTAAAATAATTAATAATAAAATTACTCAGATAAATAGCAAGAGTCAAAATCCTTTGTTAATTTTTATTTTGTAATGTTTGTAGATATTTCTTGTACATTTTGATATTTATTTTATTTTATTTTTGACAAAATAAAAACAAACTTGCACCCAAACATCTGCATAGAGTAAAAATATAACAAAATTAAATCCAAAGCATTTAAATATTAACAAAAAACTTGTATGCAGTACTATTTTATTTTTTGCATTGTTCGACAAAAAACAAAAAAACAAATAGCGACAGTGAATATTTTATTTATTTATTTTTTATATGTATGCATTTTTAAAGAATATTATTTTCACATTGCATTTTTTATGACAAAATATTTAACAAAGTATCAAAGCACATATTACAGTAGATGTTTTATATTTTTAGGATTTTTACATTTTTTATTTAGCATTTTTAATTACGGAGTTAAAAAATGAAACATTTTTTCATCTTTTTTTTTAAATGAAAAAATGAACCCAAGCTGCATTTTATGCATTTATTTATTTTTACATATTAGCGCAATTTTTTAGCTTATGACAAAGTGAGGTTAAAATATATGTAACCAAATTACTCCCATGTATATTTGGATCTTTTTAATTTTTTAAAAAAAGTTTTATTTTAGTTTATTTTATGTCAAATTTAAAGAGAAATGGCCCCACGTGTTTTGTATAACAATATTTTAATGCATTTTTATTTTTCAATAATAAGAAAATCTTATCTTCAGTGTTCCTTGTTTTCTGCATGTAATCGTACTGTTGTTTTATGATAATAAATAAAATCAATTCCGCACGTTATCCTCTCAGTAATGTAAGTTATGTCAGTTATTTCCTGTTTGCGAATGCAGCTGGTGAAACCTAACCGCCATTTTTTTTTTTGCTTGACCACAATAATGGCGTTATTTTCTCTGCTGCTTCTGTTTAAGCCGAAGCTCTGAGTCAGTTTTAGTGAATCAGAGTCAGCATCTCTCTCTCTCTCTCTCTCTCTCTCTCTCTCTCTCTCTCTCTCTCTCTCTCTCTCTCTCTCTCTCTCTCTCTCTCTCTCTCTTTCTAAACACAAACTCTCTAGCGTTTGTGTTTTACATGATGCTTAAAGAGCGACTGTAGCGCTGACTGACCTGCTCCGAAATTCTAGTTATGTCATTGTTTTATTTATTTATTTATTTATTTATTTATTTATTTATTTTTACCTGGAAGGTGGGATGAAGTCAGACTTACACAGCAGGTTTTAATGAACTGAAGTCAGCGTTTTTCTTCAGAGGAGCCTCCCGCTGGGTTGAAAGAAAAGGGAAAAAAAAAACATGCTGGTTTCTTCTTAGAGAGAGTATTTTTTTTCCTCTATATAAAATAAAATGCGGATCAAACCAAAATTATTTAAAAAAAGAATTTTGTTTTTAATTAATTTGTTTAATTATGAATAAAAAATTTTTTCCATGTAGTGATTTTTTTTTTTTTTTTTAATATAAATAAATATGAATAGATAGATAAAAAGCTCATATTTTTGTGAGCAGTGTAAAGAACGCTCTAAGTGTTTCTGATGATTTAGGATACACTGAGCTGAATCTTTAACTTATTTTTTTTTCCTGAGGGGTAAAAAGATGCTTGTAATGCTTGCTACATAAAAATAGTGTAGTCGGATTGATTTGCTCCCTTTATGCCGTTTCAGCTTCTGTTAAAATCTCATCTCTGTTTTCTTTTTCAGATGCTGCGAGCCCCATGGTGGCCAGCGGCTTTCCCGCATCCCAGAGTAAGTACTGGCTTTGGAATCTTCTTGTTCTCCTTCAGCATGTTGATAATTACGTCCTCATTACGTCATTAATCCCGTCTCTTATCCATGGATGAATCATTGCATGGCTGAATCCCATCTTTATCCTGGCACAAGAATAGCAGCCTGTTAGTGACCTACATCTGTGTTAGCGTTAGCATCATTATGTTCTAAGAGCCCCACGGTGGACCTTGTGTTTTTAGAGGCCTACACGTGCGGATCCTGCGGCATTCAGTTCCAGTTCTACAGCAACCTCATGGAGCACATGCAGTCGCACGCTGGTGAGTCTCCGCCCCCTCCACCTGCCCCCCGCCTTCCTCAAGCACCCCGGCATGCTCGTACACGACCGAGGTCTTTTCTTTCCTAGACTTCTCAGACACTAAAAGATCATTTGCATGCTCTAATCGAACGACGGATGTGACGCCAACGAGGAATTTCCACCAGAGCGTCATGCTGCATGGCTCGTGAACTCATTTTTCACCTGTGGTCATTTATCTAGGTGTTTTTTTTTTGTTTTTTTTTTGCTTTCTACAGTCATAAATTCTCAGCATGATGTGATTTTTGTTTTCTGATTAACTTCTCACCAGCGTTTCTCAATACTGGTCCTATTACAGCATCACTTGCACATTTCCCCCATTTACCTGACTCAACTCTGTGGCTTGCAGAAGTACCCCCACTCACCCCCCCACCTTCCTCTTGATGTTATGATCTTACACCCTGGGACTGATTTACATTAGGGTTGGGTGATATGAGAGGAATCTCGTATCCTGCTGCATGATGCGCGACGTCATCTTTAACGATACACAGGAAAACTTTTTCACTTTTTTATCATGATACTGACTTTTATATCATCATTTTGCTCAGCCCTAGATTATTATACATCATGAATCTACCCCAAAAATGGTCCATAATTTCAAAACAAAGATTTAAATAGCATAAAAGCTGCCAAAGTTTTCACCCCCGTTAGTATAAATTAGTTCTATACATAAATACAAACATGTCACATGATCTCAATATACATGGAATTACAGAACACACCAAAATAAAAAAAAGAAATAAAAAAAGTGCCAAAAAATATAAAATCACAAAACCATTAAGAATTAAAAGTTGAATTTTAAGTTAATTCCATGCACAGGAAGAGACAGTTTTAGTAAAAACAGACCACTAAATAAAATATGAACATAGAAGCTGTATTAAATAAGTCTCGCCCCCTCTCGGATAAAAAGAGCTAATCACATTGCTGGGATTAAATGCCTAGATTATCGCTTAGTTAGTTATTCATAAACCTCGTCATCTGTTATATCTAGATGTATTCAAATATCTTCAATTTGCAAATTATTCCAATTAAAGTTTTTAAAAATTTATTTATCTGTAATTTTTTTTATTTTGGAATTAATTTTTTGTTATGAATGAAATATTTCTTCATTCAAAATAATTGGGTAATTCAAATAATTTAGATAAATTATTTTTATTGTATTTGATATATTGCTATTTGATTATATTTATTTATAATTCATTTAGATAAACTTTGAAAGGAATATATATATATATATATATATATATATATATATATATAATTTTATTTATTTATGGATTGTGTTTTCAGAAATAGAGTTCCTGAAAAGAATTTAAATATAAAGCCCATGTTGAAAGTAAAGTTTTGTGAGTTAAGTCCAACATTCTGTAAGGTTCAACTAACATGTAGTAGAAATGACGACAAAATAATAAATACATCCTTCTGAAGGAATTCTGACATTTTTACACCTCATGGTCTTTCTTGTATTAAATATTCCTCGCATGGAAAGTGATATGGATTTATCTGGTACAGTGAAATAAGTTCTACATGTGTAAAAGAGTGAAAATGATCACGGGGTTAAGAGATGTTCACAATCAAACCTTTCCATGAAGCTGTGCAATGTGTAACGTTCCGTATTTGTGATGTTACAGCGGATAACGAGAATCACACTAAAGAGGACTCGGCTAAACCGTGCCAAGCCCCCGCACCTTCTCAGGAGCAGACGTGGAAATCGCCTCAACCTGCCCAGAGGAACCACATCCCATCTTCATACCGTAAGTACGAATCCTCAGTTACAGCCTCGTCCATCACTCAATAGCATCGAAAGTATAAATCCACCAGAAATTTAAACCAAAGTTTCTTCATATTCCCATGAAGGGGCTAGGAGGAATTTGCAAAAGTAGTTTTTTTTCCAAGAAAATTTAAATAAATAAAAATGGTGGAAATTTTGGATTTCAAATGGAAATAAAATCGGAGTTGTTAGTATTTAATTTTTAAATTTTTCTTACTTATTTTTTCCTTACTTTAGCTCCACCATGCAGCTGATCAGGACGAGACTTATCTTTAGTATCAATTCTCCAGGGGAAAAAAAAGAATCCATGTAAATATTCTGGATAAAAATGACTCAAAATACTGAGATGTCAGGTCAAACTTCATGCACCTCGAGAGAAAATGTGTAACTATTTAATAAGCACCCAGATTAGCAGGGACCATTTTAATGATGTTAGGTTTTAAGCTAATTACATCCATCCAGTTTGAGTACACTTGGCCAAACATACAGGTCTTATTAATCCCAGGACTCATGTTTCCATGATATCAGATCGGATTGAATCCATAAAATTTGTTTTGGATTTTTTTCCGCTCCCCAATTCAATTCAATTAGAAAACTAAATCCTATCAGCTAAGCTAGGGTAAGCTCAGAACTAACTCTGCTGCCAAAAATTGTTTAGGCTGAAGTTTTATTGTGAGTCCAGAGAGCTTTATCTGTTCTGAAATGTGTGTGTTATTTCACTTCAGTCAGTCTTACCAGCTGTTGAGGCTATAAGTGCTGGTTGATGTTTTCAAGATCAAACCATGGATTTTTCATAAGGGAGAAAAATCATCACTGAATATCAAAACTGGTGTCTGAAAATATTAGCTTTCCAGTGTAGAGCTTCCAAACCACTATATAAAAGCTCTGCCGCACCACTTTGCACACCAGGCTGTCAGACGTAGCCCCTACTTGTTTCTCTAGTGTCTTGGGTGATTTAGCACCATTTTCCGCTGATTGAGCATGCTGAATTGGCGTCATAGGCTAGCCAATTTTTGTAGAACAGAAAGAGAAACGAGCAAAACAAGCAGAAGAGAAATGGAAACAAGCCAAGCAAGCAAAAGACGCTCAAAAAGGAACTGGCATTGTATCTTATCTTTGAACCATTCAACATTTCTGAGCTTTATTTTATCCAGAATTAACACAAAGGTCCTTGAGACAAATTTGAAGCAGGAAAATGATAACTTTTTTTCATTTGTTCAGTCATTCATCTACAGGAAGTGCTTTATCGTGGTCAGGGTTGTTGGGTTTGGAGCCTTTTTCTCGAATAATGGGTGTGGATTGGGAATACCAGTCCACCCTAGGGCATCATGGATACCTAGGTCATTATGGTAGTTTAGCATAGCCAGGTTTCTTGGATGGGGAAGGAAACTGGAGAACCTGGAGTAAACCCACATGGAGAATGGGATAGCAGGCAGTAACCTGAGTTTGTAGCTTTGAGGAATCAGAACTGATCTTCACTGTACCATAACGATGCACAGAAACTAGGAACAAATCGTAAAGAAATTTGTTGTATTTCACTGTAGTTAGTGGTATCCATAGGGTTTGTAGTCCTAAAGGCCATCTACTCACGTTCCCAGAGTAATAGCATTACAGGATTTGGATTTTTACCATCTGGTATGGATAATAAACACCATAAAACATTTTTTTTTGTCTTACTGTGTGAGTTTCAGAAGCACCTGGCAAATGCGTTATCGCTTTCTCATATACCGAAAGCTGGAAATAATACCATAATAGCCCAGACAGTTATAAACTGATCTAAACTAGTGTGTTAGGGCATGAAATGTGTGTTAGGACATGACGCGCAATCCTTTGCTGAAAAGACTGTGGATTTAGTAATGTGAGCCAAATCAAAATGGAAAGTATCAGATATCGTTGAGGGCTTTGCATAAACTGTTTACTTTCCCCTTCACTGGAAAAAATATATATTGGGCTTGTCATACTCGTTGATCTATCCAAACAGAACCTTCTTTTGATTTTTCTCCCCCCTCTTTTATTGCAGAGAACAGATTGCTTCCGGAGAAGGAGCGGCAGCAGGTGGCTGAGCGCTTGTTGCGCATGATGTGTAACGATTTGGGTCTGCTTGGTGTACTTAGCAGCAAGGACTTTCTCAAGCTAGCCCAAACTCTAGTGGACACAGGCTCCCGCCATGGTGCTTATTCCATTCGAGATGCCCTCGGAGACATGAGCACTTTAGCCATGAAGCAGCTTCCCCGCATGTACAACCAGGTGAAAGTAAAAGTGACCTGTGCGCTCGGATCCAACTCCTCTTTAGGCATTGCTGTGACCTGCCATTCACAGACTATTGGGTCCGATACCTGCTATGTGCTAACAGCATATCAGGTCGAGGGGGTCCGGCTTCGACGCTACGTGCTGGGAATTAAAGAGGCTTCTATAAGGGAGGGTCCGGAGCACGTCCATCACTGGGTCCAGAACGTCCTTTCTGAGTTCGTCATGTCAGAAATTCGCACAGTCTACGTCACAGAGCCTCGTTTGTCACTGTTACCTAGTTGCGGCAGGTCCAGCCTTAGCTTGCGGTGTGCTGGATGCTCTCTGTCGGCCACTATTCAGGCCGTTCTTGGGCGACGTAGCCTTCAGGCCCGCGGCCTTCATGAACTTGGAGAACTTCTGGCAACATGCCGCGACATTGCTGGAAGTAGTAGCTTTAATCGAGACAGCAAGGCCACAGATGAGCCTCCACAACCTCCTTGCTGGGATTTGACCGCTGAGGCATTGCTCAAGGTCCATGAGAACTTCGAGGCCATATGTGAAGTGTATGGCCGCTGCAAAAGCACAGCACCACTTCTACAAGGCCTCAATAAGCACCTTCTCAGCACACTAGCCTCCCTGCTAGCACCATTGCGCCAGGCAGCACAGGAGCTGGGGGGTGATCGTTGGCCCACCCTTCAGCAGGTTCTGCCCTCCTACCTTCGCCTGGAGAAGCTCTTTACCTCTAAGGCTGGCGAGGCGGGTGCTGGCAGTAAACTCTGCCACTACTTCTTGGAAGCACTTAAGGAAAACTTCAAGGTTGAGCGAATCCATCAAGTGGCTATGATCTTGGACCCACAGCTCAAGCTCCGACCAGTCCCTGGATACCAGCACGAGGAGATTATCTCCAGGGTGTGCGACATGGCCGCCACCATGAAGGAGCCAGCCAGCGGAGGCCCCTCCGGGATCTCAGGAGATGACCGGGACAATGACGGGCCAGCCGCTCCCAAGCGAGGGCGCATGGATTGCGGGATAGAAAGGCCATCTTGCGCTGCTGAGGACCCACAGGTTCGGAAGGAACTGTTTCAGTACTTGGGTGAACCGCTTTTCCAAGCCACGGGGGATCTTTTCCAGTACTGGAGCTCGGTCATGGACAGATATCCCAAGTTGTCCCGGTTGGCTTTGTGGCTCCTGGCGGTGCCCGCCATGGGTATCCGCAGCGAATGCATCAGCATCTGCGAGCAGACCTTCGCTTTAAAGAGGAAGCGAGAGGTCACAGCTGAGGAAATGAACAAACTCGTCTTCCTCAAGTGCAATTTTGCCTGAGGTAGAGCAAGGCCACTAGCCAGCACTACTGACTCTTTGTGAAAGACTAGAGTATTTAGTATATAGAAGCTGGTCTAGGTTTACTTTGTAGCTTCTTTACGTCATTGGTTAGAACTCCTTATTCTGGAGCGACAACCTACTTATGGATCAACGTCTATGAATGACGTGCAGTTAAGGAGTTCTCTCTGTGAACGACTGCTGTGGAGCAATATGTTATCGAGCAGATATCACCTACACACACCTCAAACCTCAACTTTCTACTGCCCTTGGTAACCTAGCAGTGAAAATAGATAAAGCCCTAAAACGTGGATAGAAACTTTTGTTGTCGATGCTTGAATCATCTAAACCAAAACATGGACACACTGTATGCGTCATCTTTTTGTTATTTTTTTTTTTTCTTTCAGTTATGTTCTTTTTTTTTCCCAGTTAGACTGCTAGACTGTTTGTCCCTGTTATCCTTCACTTTTCCTGCCTGAATTGTCCATTTTTCCCCTCCTGCGCTGCCAAAAGATCAATGACCTACTTTGCTTTTCTTGCTGTACAAATGACCTCTTAGTTATCAGGTCTTGAAAATTATTTCAGGTAACCTATGTGCATTTCTTATTTCAGTGTTTCTAAATGAGAGTTCTTCACTGGGTGCTCACTTCCACTTGTTTGACTAATAATAATCTGGTGTTTTTAATATATGCTTCTTAAAAATCCGTATTTTTAACGGTCCGTACCGATAGAAGATGCCACGTATTGCACAGTTTGAATCTACATATGCATGAGGAATCAAATATTCAAATTTTATTCTAAATGCATCCGTCTCGTCGCAGTAGCGGAGTTCAACCCCCTTCCGAGCACAGCAGGGTCTAACCTATAGAGCTCAAACCTGCTCTGAAGATCATATACAGGAATTCATCATCACAATCTTCTACATGGTCGTTATTATCTTGGCTGTGAGACTGTGTTGATGGACACAGAATAGAATAACAGCTCACAAGCAGATGTACCATGTAATCATTTTTGCAGCATTGGCCCAGACGGCTCTGACTTGTAAATGAGCCTTCTGCGCAATTCCAGAAGGGTTTCTCTCGTACCAAATTTCGTTCCTGATTTCGGACGGTCCAGATGGTTTCAAACTAGACTTTTGTTATTTTTTATCGTGTATGCAATTGTTTTTGTGTAGAACTTTACAACCTAGGATCCAAAGTACAACCATTTTGGAAAACTGACCATTCCCCATCCAAAAAAAAGCCCTTAAATAACCAATAGCATAAAAGGTTGGACCCTTGAGCAAGACCATCAACTCTGAAACTACTGTACTGGATACTGCTTTAGGTAAAAAAACTCTACATTTAAAACTTTTCTTGAGCTGTTGTCCTGATTTTGTGTGGTGGTCTGGAAAACACTGCATAATTCTGATATTTTTACTTTTATTTATATATATATATATATATATATATATATATATATATATATATATATATATTATATATATATATATATAATATATATAGGGTTTTTTTTGGGGGGGGGGTGAAACATTTTTTTTCTTTTTCGCATGTAAACTTTGGATACCACCAAAAGTAATCGAATTAGCTTTTAAAGGTTTTGTTCCAACTCGAAGCGTTACGGATATTTTTAACAGCTGGCATCTGATGTCAATCGGAATTGTCGAGACTTATGTCGGTGTTTCTTCAGCATGTATCCATCCAACGACTCGTTCAACGTGTAAAATTCACTGTGTACGGAAATCGCATTTAGCTAGCCAGGTTTTAGACGTTTTCAGGCAGACTGACTGTTTTTTTTACCAGCATGTTTGATAAACATCGTCTTTACGGACAGACACAAAGGCATGGTTAGAAAGTAGACTAAATATTTAAAAAAAAAAATGTCGTTTTGGTTCTAAAAACAAACAAACAAAAAAATATTTCTTCAAAACATGATGTTAGGTTCCGGCTGCTCGAAGGGTTTTCCCAGGCCGCCATGCAAATCTAAACATAACTGGCACCTTTGCAGTCACAATATGGCTGACTCTAGTGTTTAAACATCTTTATAGTTTTTAGGTCCCGATTGAGATTTCGAATTCTAAAAAGAACTTCTTGACTGTGTATGGTATCAGTGTTGGTGTCGATCAACGCTTTCACGCTTCTTTAGAGATAGATTTCTTTGCCATTTATAAAGTTTTAGGAATCTGCATTCTGGGATGTCCATTGTCTTATTAAAGAAAAAAAAGCCAAACAGTTGGAACAACTTGTTTCAGTTCATCTTGAATAGAGGGCAGCTGTATTAGTTCTGGGTGCAGCCGCCATATTTTTAAACTTTAATTGTTTTGTCTTTTAATGCACTGGATTTCTAAAAACCAAATGGAAAATAGTGTTACTTTTTTTTTTTTTTTTTTTTGAGTGATTATTCAAGGACGGAATCGGAGAGCTTATTAGAAAACGAACCCTTTCCAGCTGTTTTGTCATGGCGAGGCTTGATCGTGTATCTCCGTTTTGTAAACTCCAATTACGTATTGTTCTGAAGATGTTCGGACGTCATGGATGTTTTTGTTCCTTTTCTGTTCGTTGCTTCGGCGAAGTTTCTCAGAGATGTTTGAGCTCGAGTTAGTTAAGCTGGATGTTTATTCGTGTCGTTTGTTTTTTTCTTTTTTCTTTTTACAAAATGACCACAAGAGGGTGCCGTTAAGCTCCTGCTTTTGGTAGGAGTGGCCAAACTCCTTACCTCTTTTTGTATACACAACTTTGATAACAGAGTTCAGAAACCGGTACTGTTTTAATTTTCTGTTTTTATGCATCCAGGGGTGAACGTAATGGTTCAGACTGCCAAGGAAGTATCAGATTGTTCTCATCAGCATACTCACGTTGCGCAACATTTAAATACAAACAAATGTACTTTTATTGTAGGGACCCATTTTTTTTGTTTGTTTGTTTTTTTTTCCTTTTCCTTTCTGCTAAGTGCAAAAATAAAAACCGACGGTTGCTTTTTAGTTCTTTTCATTTTTATTTTAGTAGTTTTTCTTTTTATGACTGTGTATGACTCGTTTGAACAGTAGGTCTAATTTATACTTTTTTAGCAGCACTATTTTTATATCTATATATATGGTTAATGATAGAACTTTAACTCATTACTGGTTCTCAGTAGTACACCAAGCGCTGTGCAGCATCCTCAGAATCTATCATGTACTGTGTGAAAATAAAACGTACTGAAACAGGAAGTTTGGCTTGGTTTCTTTTTGTGTTTTTGTGTCCTAATCCTGGATATTTTATAATGAGCATGTGTGTGGTTGTGTTGGAATTTTATATGCAGTTCCAATTGTTAATTAATCAATGAATTATTGATGTTAATTAGGATTAGTCATAAATCAGAAACAATTCTATAAGCAAATAATTCTATGTTCTATACTATTTCTAACTATTTCGCTAAAATCGAAAAATATTAAATAAACTAAAATATTTCTAAAAGCTATAACCACAATATTCCTTCTCAGTTGTTATCAGACTTCTGCATTGAGAAGTCGTTATTATACCACAGCACTACTGGGTTCTCGAATCTGATTGGTCCATAGCTGTTGATTTTATTTTGATCAAACGGCTAGCATGCTCAGGTGATGAAAGTAACTCCAGGTGAGAACACCACCTCATTGCTGATTGTTTTCCTATAAATTCACACATCATTGCTGTATAAACCCAATAATTTGATAAAAAGCAATATTCAGCTGGTATATTGTAGCTTTATTGAAAAAAATGAATGTAAAGATACTTTAATGAAATAAATATTCATATGGTGTCAGAAATACCAGAAAAATAAATGTTATCATGTTCTTTATTTGAATTAGTGTTTATTTGAATTAATTAATTAGTATTTTAATTAATTTAATTTTGTTTTTATTTTATTTTCGGCAGCTTTAACTTGCTATTTGCTCATAAATGAAAGGTTTTTTGTTCAACTATTTTGTTGTTTCCGATTCCAATTACAAATACTGATTTGTATTTATTGATTAATTTGTTTCTTTCTAATTTCCAATTTCTTTCTAATTTCCAATTACAAATACTGCTTTTTTATTTATTGATTAATTTGTTTCTTTCTATATATTTTAACTTTTTAAATGTAAATATATGTATTTAAAGCGGTAACCTGGTCATTTGGACACTTTTTTCAGGTCAGATTCTTTGTTCGACAAGCTTCTTTGTTGTGTTTTGTTGTTTCAGGGCCTCATTGTAGGTTTGTCATCTGGGGTTTCCTTGGCTTAGTGACCAAAAGTTGTTGTTGTGACCAAAGCAATGCAGTAAATCCCCTCCATTGTATAATCTGTGGTTGAATTGGTTTGTGTCATTACTAGGCCACTTTTTTGTTGCGAAACATATGCCAAATAAACAGCTAAATAACACGTCACATGGGGTTGTGTATCATGAGAAGATCGTTCTTATTGCTGTGAAAAGGACACTAGGGGGCAGCACAGGACAGACTTTACTGTCTGTGTTACAGTAGGTGGACCTCTGGGAGAACCCTGAAAGGTTCTGTGTAGGATATTACAAAAGTACCATCAACAAGGAAAATATATTATATAAACTATTAAAATGATAAACATCTTTTTTTTTTTTTTATTCAAACATCATATCGATCCTGTCATGTATGAATTCCCTTGAAATGCATTCAGTTCGTTCATGAAGTAAACAAATTAAACTCCAAATGAAATGGCGTTCCTGTTCTCCTCCTAAACTATTTTCCTCTAACTGTAAGCCCTGAAGTGGTTTATTCCTCTTACACCACAGCAGTTTGGCCATTTTCTATTAATTAAAGAATGATGCCTTGTCATTTTTATCAATTTTTCAGCTACGTTTAACAAATGTCCTTGAAACAACGATATTTCTGTTCTGGTTACATAGAGCAGCTTTTAAGGTGGTCATGTTACGGGAAAAATACATAAAACTACACATAAAGTATTTTCCTAAAGAGGTAAAGACACTGAAGACTCCATCAGAAAACTTCATATCAGCAATTTTTTAAATTAAAGTTAGATACAAACCATCCAAGTCTTTGTCGGTTGTTCCAACAGAAGCAATCGCATGTTAGAACAATCGATTAATCAACACCTCAATCTGACCAATCAGAATCGAGAATTCTGTTGCGTCAAAACCTTTTTTAGATGCTTCAGCTGACGATGTTGTTGCATTCCGTCCTGTTTCACCTTTTTTTTTTTTTTTTTACTGCGATCCCTGCACGATGACATCATGACTGCGAGAAGCAGCCAAAATCCTCCCAGCGTGATCTCTTTAACACACAGAGAGAGAGAGAGAGAGAGAGAGAGAGAGAGAGAAAAAAAAGACGCCGCTGTCCAACCACCTTCATGCAGCTCCCAAGCTCCCAAGCAGGAGCGCTGTGAAAGTTATCTCAATTATTCCCTCATCGCAGGTCGGAGAGGAAATGATTTTGTCAAAGATCGGAGAGTTTATGACCAAAGGAAATAACGTTGGAATGTAATCCACATTGAAATGTCCTTGGGTTTGGCCCGCGGTTTGTGGAGACAGTGTTGGTCTGAAGTTATTGGTTCATAAATAACTTATCAATTATGTTTATGTAATAATTCACGAGCCCATCACCAAGGCTGTAAATCAGGAGCCGGGCATCTGCGTTTGTAATGAATGCGTCGTAAAAGTCTATTTATGACATACTTCCTTAAGCGAGCTTCATTAGTAAGAAAGCTGATGTTAATTAAAGCTTTTTGATTTACAGTGTGGTTTGATTTTTGGAAGTGTGTGTGTGTGTGTGTGTGTGTATGAGAGAGAGAGAGAGAGAGAGAGAGACTCACTCTGGGTAAAAACATTTTATGTTTCTGGCCCCTGGATCATTTTTGGCAATTTGCCATGTGGTATAACATTTCTGTCTCCGGTGCATTCAAGATAATTAATCTTTTTTTTTTTTTTTTTCTCCAATCACAAGCTTTTCATCTTTATACCACAATGCTGTTAAATTCCTAAAGCAGCAGCGAATGTGTTCATTAATTATCTCTAAGATCCGACAGTATTTTCAGCTCTAATTCAAATTTGCAGCTTCCATCATTTCCATAGCAACCGCTCATTCATGGGCACTAGGATGATGGTCGCTCCATACTAGTCTAATTTTTTTTTTTCTTATATAAATAAATTGAGATGCTTGTTAAAGCTTTCTGTTAGGAGACGTTAATTTTTATGTGACATTTATGGAAGGAGTCTCCAGTATCAGAGGAATTTACACACTGTGGTTTCTCTGTATGAGGGTGATGTGGTGGTACAGGTAGTTAAATTAAAGGAATAATCCAACATCTTTCATTCTAATCTCTAGGCAATGTATCGGTAAAGTAGATCAGGATTCAACAGATTTCTGTATACTGAAAAAAAACCCAAACAAAACAGAAAATCTATTCGCTGATCAGTTTAAATATCATGTATACTGGAACTCTAAGGGCAGTTGTTGATTTAAAATCAATTATACAATATATTTTGAATATATATGTGAGAGTATGATGCAAATTGAATATATATGTGAGAGTATGAGGCGGGGGGGGGGCTGGGGGGGGCACGGTGGCTTGGTGGTTAGCACGTTTGCCTCACACCTCCAGGGTTGGGGGTTTGATTCCCGCCTCCGCCATGTGTGTGTGGAGTTTGCATGTTCTCCCCGTGCCTCGGGGGTTTCCTCCGGGTACTCCAGTTTCCTCCCCCAGTCCAAAGACATGCGTGGTAGGTTGATTGGCATCTCTAAATTGTCCGTAGTGTGTGTGATTGCGTGAGTAAATGAGAGTGTGTGTGTGTGTGCCCTGCGATGGGTTGGCACTCCGTCCAGGGTGTATCCTGCCTTGATTCCCAATGAAGCCTGAGATAGGCACAGGTGACCCGAACCTACGTGTGTGTTTTATCCAATGACATCATTAGTTGTATTTACATCTCTGGCATTTAGCAGAAGCCCTTATCCAGAGCGACTTACAAATGATCTTGTTTCTTTACACAACTGAGCATTTGAGGGTTAAGGGCCTTGCTCAAGGGCTCAGAAGTGGCAGCTTGGAGGACCAGGGATTGGAACTCTCAACCTTCTGATCAGCAGTCCAACATCCCCTGCCACAACACACGGAAGAAATGAGATGCTTTCCTTACTGTGGACAATATAATAGCACCAAAACAATAAAAAGCCCAACAAATATGGAGAATCATGGAGTTCTCATTAAGCAAAAGAGTTGTGATGAAAGAAAAGGCATCACTGGTCTGAAACCAGACGGATGCTGCCGGAGGCACCAGGAGGCAACCATCACACTTGGATTCGGACGTTTCACTGCAAACATACACAGTGTGAACACCAGAAGTGACTTTTGATGTGAATTAAATGTTTTGTATCTATTTCATACTGTGAGCTGGTCATCTGAAGGTGGTGGGTTCAAATCCTAAGCGTTTCAAGAGCTGGTATATTCTGTACCGTTTCTAAATCTCTGAAAAACATTGCCTAGTAAATGAGTAAATGCAGATTGTCAAGCGTGAATGATGAAGAAAAAAAAAAAGCATGCCGTGTTTTCATCAGCTAACGCTGTTCATAAAGTCTAATTATTCTGCCGCTCTAGACCTCATTAGCCTGATGCAAATGAATGATTTCCATCCATGCTAGTTCTATGAACATAGGTTTGATGGCACAGTGGGTGCAAAAGTAAGCGTCTGATGATTACATTTACATTTATTAAATGCGCCACTTTTATTAAAAGTGACTTCCAACTGAGGCGGAAATCCAATCCGAGGAGCTGACGGCGAGACGAGTTAACACCGAGTGACCAAAAACAAGAAGTGTAGTGTTGTGTGTTCATATAGTTAAAAATTATAAACAATTATGGGTTTTTGTACAGAAATTTACTCCAAAGAGCATGTGGTAGGGTACGAGAGCACGCTCCTGACCCTCTCACCTAACGCCGATGCGTGTCGCTGGCCGTGAGTCGCAAAAATTGCATATGCAGACTGAATGTTGTGTAATTGGACTTAACTGAGAGTTTTATTACTTGAAACATGTGATGTCTGGCTCTTTTTATTGGCCTCTTTCTCACACTCACACATCATATCCAGCCTTAATTGAAACGAAGCTCTAATTTCAGCCCCACGCTCTCCGCCTTTGGCTGAAGGACGCACGTAATTTGCGACGTAGCTCATTTGCGTGAATTCCGATTCCGCATAGACAGTGGAGCAGACTGGAGTGAAGCGAGCGGTTAAATTGTCAGCACATTGCTAGGCTTCAGTCACGGATCCGGTGTCTCAGGCGTGCTAACTTGTCAGCAAGTCTTTGTTTTTATGGAGGCACGTCATCGTGACAGTACTCGACATGAGTCGACTAATGAGACCACTAATCACCTCCATATGGACACGCCAAGAATCAGTTAAAACCTGCGTTAAACTTGTCTATTGTGGTGCCAATTGCTGCCTTTATTGCTGAGTTCCGTGTTCGGCATTGCAACGCTATTATAATTATATAATATAATAAAATAATGTCTGGGATGAACTGAAAGGTCAGGGTCTGTTTTTAAGGATTGTTTTATTTCATCGGTTTTTAGAAACAGCATGTGTTCGGCAACATAAACACACCTGACATGGAATGGTGAAATTACAGCGTATATTAATCACAAGCAAGCGATTAGTGTTTATTTAAATGTAACACACTGATTTATTTTTATTTTTAGTGGAATTGTGCCAACGTTTTGATCTTGAGACTTTTGTAGGGACTTATCTAAAATTTGGGTTCGTCTTAATAATCGTCTGTCTGTCCCTGCAACATGTCTCAGTTAGTATCTGTCTACTTGAGACTTGGATCTTGATCATGACTCTGAACTTTTTTGTTATTACTTCTGACTTGACTCGGTTCTTGTTTCTCTTTACTTGAGATCTGAACAGTCATTTGTATGCCTTTACTTTGGGACCTGTCTCTTTTTGGGGATTTGTCTATCTTGGGACATGTTCTTTAGTTGGCACAGGACTTGGGACATATCTGTCTTTACTTAGGATTTGTTTTGGGACTTTGTCTGTCTTTCTTCTTGGTTCATGGTAATTGGCTGTTTTCTGATCAAACTTGCCTCTTGCAAAATGCCTTGGTTTTTGTCTGTCTATTTTTGGGACTTGTAATGAGACTCATCTGTCTTTAGTTTAATGGATTAGTTTTAGTTTCGTTTAGTGGAACTTGTCTGTGCTTACTTGGAACTTGTCTCAGGACGTGTCCTTACTTGGGATGTGTCTCAGGATGTGTCTCTGTCCTTTACTTGGGACGTGTCCCAGGATGTGTCTCTGACCTTACTCAAAATGTGTCTCAGGATGTATCTCTGTCCTTTACTTGGGACGTGTCTCAGGATCTGTCCTTACTTGGGATGTGTCCCAGGACGTGTCTCTGTCCTTACTTGGGATGCATCTCAGGATGTGTCCTTACTTGGGATGTGTCTCAGGACATGTCTCTGTCCTTACTTGGAATGTGTCTCAGGATGTGTCCTTAATTGGGATGTGTCTCTGTCCTTACTTGGGATGTGTCCCAGGATGTGAATCTGTCCTTTACTTGGTATGTGTCCCAGGACATGTCTCTGTCCTTAATTGGAATGTGTCTCAGTACGTGTCCTTACTTGGGATGTGTCTCAGGACATGTCTCTGTCCTTACTTGGAATGTGTCTCAGGATGTGTCTTTACTTGGGACGTGTCTCTGTCCTTACTTGGAATGTGTCTCAGGATGTGTCTTTACTTGGGACGTGTCTCTGTCCTTACTTGGGATGTGTCTCAGGATGTGTCCTTATTTGGGACGTGTCCCAGGACGTGCCTCTGTCCTTACTTGGAATGTGTCTCGGGATGTGTCCTTACTTGGGACGTGTCCCAGGACATGTCTCTGTCCTTACCAATGACATGTCTTAGGATGTGTCTTAGGACATGTCTCAGGATGTGTCCTTACTTGGAAGGCGTCTCAGGACTTGTATGTCTTTACTTAGGACTTTTCTTGGGACTTTGTCTGTCTTTCTACTTGGTACATGGGAATTGGCTGTCTTCTGATCAAACTTGCCTCTTGCAACATCTCTTGGTTCTTGTCTATCTATTTTTGGGGCTTGTAATGGGACTCATCTGTCTTTACTTGAAATTGGTCTCAGGAATCTATACCTGGGATTTGTCTTAGGACCTGTATGTCTATACTTGGGCTGCGTCTCTTTTCTTGGAACTTGTCTGTCTTTATGTGGAACGTGTCTCAGGACATGTCTCTGTCCTAAACTTCAGAAATGTTTCAGGACGTGTCTCTGTCCTAAACTTGGGACGTGTCCAAGGAGTTGTATGTCTTTACTTAAGATTTTTCTTTTTTTTTGGACCTGTCTGTCTTACTTAGTCTTGGGATACGACTTGACTTGGTTCTTGTTTGTCTTTACTTTAAATGACCAGTCACCTGTCTCTCAGTACATGGGGCATGTTTTGGGATTTGTCTGTCCATATATGGCATTTGTCTTCTTTCTTGTCTGTCTTGGGACATGTCTTGGGATTTGTCTGTCCTTACTTGTGACGTGTCTGTCTTTAACAGTGGCTTGTCTGGAGACTCATCTGTCTTTACTTTGGACTTGTCTTGGGAATTTTCTGTCTTTATGTGGTATTTGCCGCAGGACCTTTCTGTTTTTACTTGGGACTTGTCTCAGGACTTTTAATAGTCAGCCACTACTATTTTACTTTTATTTTTATAACTAAAACTAATTATATAGCTTAACTATATTCTTAGTAGTAAGAATCTAAAGACTTTAGTCTCAGAGCAAACCTACAGAAGCACATGTTGAACAGCAAAACATCTTGGTAAATTGGCCACATTTGGTGCGAAGGGGAAAAATGTTAATTTTCTTCAAACCATTCCTATAAAGGGCGCATTGTAGTAAAGTGAAATATCCAGGACCTCCAGACTGTTACACTCGGCTCTCAAGCAAAGCCTGATTTTCACAGGGATTATCCTTCGAGCGTCACTTCATGGGATGATCTATGATCCCGGAGTCAAAGAGCGTAAAACACATAACAAGGACATATATAATCCATTAATCCATCAAGTTAATCTGTCACTCTGGAGCAGATGAAATGTAAAAGCCGTCATGGTTTCTGAAGAAGATTCTCTGTGGGAAAAAGACCCAGAAAGAATGAGAGGGAAAAAAGAAGAAAGGAAGAAAAACAAGACCACATGCTAAATGTGTAAACAGGGAAGATGTTGACACACAGTGGTGCTGTTGAACATATACGCTTAAGCTGCGGTCGCTGTAGATGAGTGACAGACGGCGTGACCACACACAGCATTCCTCGCATGTTCAACGCTGTTCGGGCCAACAGGCAATGAGCAAATGTTGAAAAGCAAACACGAAGAATGACCATTAGAGCTCCCGAGAATATAATCTCAACCATTTACCAACGAGTGCTCTTGGGTAGAAATCGTTCTGATAATTACAGCATACTTTTAGAATTCAGAGAAAAGAGGAAGAAGAAGTTGTTTTGTTTCACTTGAACAAAAACAAATATTATATCTGTTGCACTGGTTAGCATTTTAGCTGAAAACTAACTTGATTTCCGCTACCTTCTTTGGTTGTCACCATACATCATCAAACAACTTGTCAAGATTTATTTCCTGTTTATTTCTTTTTTCCTATTATTTCCTGTTTTTTTTTCTTTTATTTCCTGTTTATTGCTTTTTTATTTCCTGTTTATTTCTTTTTCCTTTTATTTCCTTTTTATTTCCTTTTTATTTCTTTTTCCTTTTATTTCCTGTTAATTTCTTTTTTCCTTTTATTTTCTGTTTATTTCTTTTTTCTTTTATTTCCTGTTTATTTCTTTTTTCCTATTTATTTCCTGTTGATTTCTTTTTCCTTTTATTTTCTGTTTATTTTGTTTTTTTAATTCCTGTTTATTTCTTTTTTTTTCTTTTTATATAGTTATTATAATTATTATATATTTTTTATATTTATTACTATAATATTGTGCTCCAACTGAAGCCCTGTTTGCTGATCTTGTGATTTATAACTCCTCCCTGAACTGCCCTCTGCCCTGTATCTTGCTCTCTCATTTGTTGTAGGTCATCGCTGAGGTATCTTTCAGTCAAAACTCCTTTCACACTGCAGGATTTTGAGTCGCCGACAGAAAATCCGGGCTAAAATTGTGCAGTGTGAACTCTGCATTACTGATGTATGGAAAACCCGCGACCGTGTCAAATGCGGGAGTGAGGTGCGGGCGTAAGTGGCAATTTTTTAAAAATAAAATACATATGATTTAAGTTATATATATAAAATTATAAGTTTATTGCTTCTTTGAGGCCGGGTACTGGTCCGCAGCCCGGTGGTTGGGGACCCCTGCCCTAACCTACTAGGGGCAATATATTCATAGAAAAGTTCCGATAAAACAAAAACGGTTATTTTTTTCTACACAAATGTTTGTATCTTCAAAGTAAATGTTGATATCAAACCCATTTCTGCTCTCTGAGATGCTCCGAGTGCTTGTTCCTCTAAAAAACAGCTCAAATTCCATCTTCAACCAGTAAAATTCTGTGTAAGGTTATCCAACAGAGGTAAAAACACACGTCTAAAACACACTGAAAGTCAACACAGTCCTGATTCATTTTATATCAGACTTTATATTATAAGGTAAATTAATTTCGCTTTTCATACTGATTGAAAATATCCCATCAGTCCATTTCCATTCCTCCAGCTGACTGGTGAAAAGAGTTAACAGCGCAAATCTGGTATCCATAAGCTTCTCTTTTAAAAAAAAACCCATTAGCTTAAAGGTCTTGTGCAATGTTTGCAGCTGATTGATTTTCTTTTTCGGGTCATTTTTGGCTGAAGTGCTACTTTAAGATTGAATAAGGTTAATAAAAGGTGATAAATAATGTGATGTATATAGCACTGTTCAGAAGTTTAATGTCTGTAATCCTGATTGGGTTTGAGTTTCTTGGGTTCTTTCAGAATTGTTGAAAACCCAAAGATATTAGACAAAAGTATGATTTTAAATGGAGAGAAAATTTACCTCAAGATATTACATCGGATCAAGATCGACTCTTCTTATTTTCAGCGCTGGACCTCAGTGTGTTTTACGATATTTGAAATCATTTTTTTCAAAAAAGGAAAAATTGTATATTAATAACAACCCATCTGCTGAAGTAGCCCAAACTGTTGTCTGGCCCTGACAGGAAATTTAACACCGACGCCCACCGCAGAGCGCAATTTGGCATCAAGAAACAGCTTCATCAGCGCTGGTGTAATTGCACCATTAGAGATGTAAAGATCAGAATTTATCAAGCACAGTTTGGCTTCTGACCAACTGCATACTTGCTCTCCGGGTCTTTCCAGTTTGAAGATATGGTTCAGTGAAAATTTTAATTTGTGAAATAAATTTCCGCTCCGTCTGAGCGTTGTCAAGCCAAGATGTTTAATGTCTGAGGTTTGCTTAATCATATTTTACTCCAGAGTTATGTATGAGGCTAATGCTAATGAACGTCTGCCTCATCTAGGAGATGTTGGGTTCCCTTTTAAATCCGGTTCCTTCTCAGGAGTTCATTATCGTATCATCTGAATCGTTTTCTTTCTACGTTGTAATAAATAGCTGTGCTATTATTTGCAAGGCTTCCAGTTATTCTGTTTGTTTAGCTCCCCACTTCTCTCTGGAAGAACTTGTAAATATTTTATGCAGAACCTCGAACGACCTACGTTTCCCCAGACAGAGTTTCAAGTGGAACCAGTTTAGGAGGATAAATACCCTTAAATACCCTCCAATGAACACTTAAAAAACCTTCAAGAACCATATTTCTGACAAGAAAGGTCTTAAAGTTACAGGTTCTTTGTCAGGGTGTATGGTTCCATGAAGAACATTTAACATCCATGGAATGTGTCCATGACACACAAGGTTATTTGCAATGGAAAAAAGATTCTTTAGAGTCTTTAGAAGATTCTTCATGGCATCAAGAAAAAAAAGATTCTTTTAAGAGCTATATGCTGAAGAGTTCTACAGAGAACCAAAAAATGGTTCTCCCTGGCTTTTTTAGAGACCAGTTTAGCTGATTCTACAAACCAGTAAGAACCATTTAAGATCCTACAGTGTACCTCTTACCAAGAGCCAAATGTTAAACTCCTGACAGGTTCTAGAAATAAAGGGAAAAATAATTATTACACGTCCTTCATTTATTATAATAAAGAAAAGGCTTCTTCAAGGGTTCACTGGAGAATTAAGCATCCTTAGCTTTCAAACAAAGAGGATGTACTTGGTGTCTTTCTTCCTGCTACCAGGACAGAACTTCTAAACATCTCGCTGATGCATTAAGAAGAACATCATGATCCATCATTTGGCAATAGCATTGCACTCTTATGTAATTAATACATATTGTACATTCTAATCACCTGAAAGGTTTTGGATATTAATGAGAAAATAATGACCAAGTGTTTTTTTTTTGTTCTTTTTTACAATTTGGAATTTTCGACTTGGGTCAATAAACTGATAAAGACAAGATTTTGGATTTACTGTAGGTGCAAACTGGTGGATGTTTGTTTGTGACTGATTCTTACTGGCTCCAGTGTACAAGATAATCTTAGTAAGGTTTCTGTCATTACACACAAGCTATCAGGAAGAACCCCAAAGGGATTTCACAGTGATGCTATAGAACCACAGTGGATGTGGTATCTTAGTGATTAAGGTGTTGGACTACTGGTCAGAAGGTTGTTTGAATCCCATGTCCACCAAGTTGCCACTGCTGGGGCCTTGAGCCAGGCTCTTACCCTGCAATTGCTCAGTTGTAAAAAAAAATAAAAATAAATAAATAATGAGGTAAAATGTAAGTTGCTCTGGATAAATGCATCTACAAAATACCAAAAATGTAGAAGAACCATTTTTGGTTCCCCAAAGAACCTTTCAATGAGTGATTCTTAAAAGAACTCCTTTTTTTCTTGGTGCCATAAAGACAATTTTTCCACCACACAGCACCTTTTGTGCAATGGAAAGGCTCCATGGATCTTCATTAAAGATTCTTCATAGAACTATATTCTGGACAGAGTACCATTTAAGAACCTTTCATTTTAAGAGTGTAAGTGAGCACTTGTCATGGTTGCAGACCATTACGTTCTTAAATGGTTCTTTATCATGGTGTATGGTTCCATTAAGAACCTTTAACATCCATGGAATGTTTCTAATACACAAAAGGTTCTTTGCAGTGGAAGAAGGCTCTTTAGGCTATATAAATGTTCTTTTTGCCCCTAAGGAATAGTATAATTCTTGAAAAGAATCATTTACTCAAAGGTTCTTTGAGGAACCAAAAATGGTTCTGCTATGCCATCACTGCGTCTTCCTGGAGCTTTTCATTTTAAGAGCGTGAAACAGACGAGCGTAGCTCTAACGCTAAATTTGACGTTCACCAAATACGATTTGGCCGATCTGGAAAAAATGATAAAACCACATTAGATTTATTTCATGTCAAAGAAACATTCCTCAAAAAAGGCCCAGGCCTGGAAGTTAGTGATCTCACCAAGACCAACACTCTTAAGACCACGTCTGCAAATGCAAGGAATGAGGTTCAAAAGGAAATATGTGGACTCGCCACTGTGACGTGACAAAGCCGGACCCGGAACAAATATTTAACAGGGAGGTTTTATGACAAGCGACAATCCTCTGCTCTTCGTTTACACCAAACAAGCAGAAAAGAAAAGAAAAGAAAAGAAAAGATGCTGTCACATTCCTCAGGTTATCTCCTTCCATATGGAGCACAGGGACCGGCCCTGCAGAGGAGAAATGGCTCAGGGTGCAGAGGAAGTCTGCTCTTTCGTCAGCAGCGGATCACTAAATTCCTTTTTTTATTGCTCTTTATTGTTACAGGAAGTGGTGGGCAGGTAAGAGATGACATGAGGAATGCATGAAATCCATTACATTATAAAATATAATCCTGGTACAATATGGTGGGAGTTTCAGTGACGCAGCATGATTTCCTGAAATCTGGTGAAAGTTTATTGACGTATTAGAGCTGCTGTGCAAACCAACGTCTCACAAGCACTGAAAACGAACCTGATCTTTTTTAATAATTTATTTTCACATGGGATTTTTTTTTTCATGTATGATTTCTTTCTTTTTTTCCATGTAAGCTTTTGCATATATTTGATTTATTTATATTCACATGATTTGTTTTGATTCTACATCAAGTTAACGTGATTATTTATTATTTATTTATTTTGACGTGTGATTTATACACGATTTTTCCATATTTATTTATTTATTTATTTATTTATTTATTTATTTATCTATTTATTTATTTATTTATTTAAAAAATGACTAATGTCCTTTAACATGATTAAAAAAAAAACATTATTCTTTTTTCCCCCATGTGTTCCCATTTTTTGTACACACGGTTCCTTTTCCTCACTTACGTTTATTTTAAGTGTTGTGTTTTGTTTTCATTTATTTTCACACGTCAGTTGTTCACATATATGTGTTTGAGTTAACGTGACTCACAGTCTCAGTATAAATATTTTTTACAGACAGTGACTTAAAATCATTGCCATGTAAAAACTATCTTGGGGGCGTTTTTCTATTATTTATTTATTTATCTATCTATCTATCTATCTATCTATCTATCTATCTATCTATCTATCTATCTATCTATCTATCTATCTATCTATCTATTTATTTATTTATTTATTTATATGCCCTAAGCAAAACTAGAATAGAAGAAATTGCTTGGGACCATATGCTAGTATAAAGTAAACCTCTGTCTGCTGATGCAAATGAACTTTACTTGCAAACATTCTCAGCTTTGCGTCCGTCCCCCCGGTGGCCCAAATCACTTGGTATTTGCCGTCTCGCTTCGGCCCTGAACTTCCCATGCACACCAAGAGCACAGGAGTGAAATGTGCAAATAGTAGCCACTAGAGGGATACACGCGCATGCACACTTCCCCCTGAGGGGTTCAGGAGGCAGGGGAAAAGTGCTCCTGCCTTCCCTGCTTTTTACCTGTGCGAGTCGACTTCCCTTCGTTCAGCAAACAAGAGGAGGAAGGACTAAAAAGCAGAAACTCCTGAGTCTTCAAAGCAAAGCAAAGCATCGCTCGCTACGCAACGCAACCTGCCCTTCCTTCCTTTCTACATGTCTGTCTGTCTATCAGTCTGTTTGTCTGTCTGTCTGTCAGTCAGTCAGTCTATTTGTCTGTCTGTCTGTCTGTCTGCCTGCACCCGAAAGCCCGAGTGAGGATCCCGCGATGCTCCTGAACCGCTGCAGCACGCCCTGACCTCATCCGATCGGCGCATCGCAACTTTCAAACCCAAATGCAACTTTTAGGACTTTTATTCCCAATATGCAAGCTCTCGACTTTCTGACGCGCCTTTTGCATGCGTGTGGCATTTCTGACATCGTGTTGCGAGTGGGATAAAAGAGCGCACAGGCGCACAGGCTGCTGGAGATAAATTCAGCGGGAGATCAGATGAGATGAGATGAAATGAGGGGGGCTTGATTCCGATTCCTATCTCAACTCTGATTGATTACTTATTAGTCACCCCCCCCTCCCTCCCTTTGGATCCCAGATTCGTTCAAAAGGCAACGTGGAGCGCAGAAATGAACGCATTGCCGAGCGCGCTGGCGAGCTCCGATCCGAACACAAGACTCACTTTGGTAAGCATGAGGAGCATGGTGCTGCTTTATAGAGACTAATAATAAGAGTGCCGGTGCTTGGGTTTGTTCATCTCGGACTCGTATCTTCGCCTTGACAGCTGCTGAGAGGAGAATCTAGAACTTGCGTGCGTCCTTGCACGTTTCCAAATCCCCCCTCCCTCTTTTTTTCTTTTTTTGGGGATAAAAACAAACTAACGAAAAACATTATGAAAGTGTGGACTTTCCTGCCGTGGCTCCCTTGCCTCGTTATCTTAATCCTGTGCGTTGGGTCGGAGTGCGGCCCCGTGTGGAGGAAAGGTCGGTCCAAGCGAGAGCTCGTGAAGCTCCGGGAGGCTCGGGCGAGCGTGCCGGGCGCGTGCGCCACCCGCCTACCACGCGGCAAGCGCTCCGTGCCTGGGCTCGAGCGGCGTCTGCCCCGCCAGCGCCGGCGCGCCTCCACGGCCGACGAGAGCGACGACCCGTCCGTCTCAGCCGCGTCCTCCGCGCACGGCCACGCTGTTTACTTCACGGGACGCGGAGACCAGCTGCGCCTCAGACCGGCGGAGGAAATCCCAAGAGGAAACTTTACGCTGGGGATGTGGGTGAAGCCCGAAGGAGGACAGCGCTCCCCTGCCGTGATTGCAGGTACGTGACGTGATTTATTTTCATCACAATGAATGAATTGCAGCGCGGAAAGACTTCATTTGGGATCTCTCTCTCTCTCTCTCTCTCTCTCTCTCTCTCTCTCTCTCTCTCTCTCGTTGTTTAGAATGATGACCTGATCTGATCTCAAATCAATCAAACTTTGAAGTTTCTCTGCGCGTAAAAACGCACGTCACCCAAACAGATATGGCGCGGAAACACGCGTGTATTTATGTATGAAGTGTAGGATATGTCATAAAATCCGCTTTTTAAAAGTCAAATCATCAGATATAAGACGGCACATAATCTAAAACATAAAAGGATGCGCTCTGGACTTTACGCACAAAGTCTCAACACGCTGCTCAGTAACAGTTTTTGCAATGCACAAAGTAAGTGCATGGTGCGTGACAGCTAGTGCAGGCTGAATTCTTGTTTAGGGTTACACATATCCAGATGAAAACAACTTTGAAACAAGTTCTGGTTACCCCAGTGTATGTGCTGCCTCTGCTCTGGAGACAGCGGACCTACTCAGATACACTTCTCACACTTAATACTAACCATGCACTTTTATTTTCATTTACGCTTCTTTTCATATTATGCGTTTAAGGTTCTGTACCAACTTCGGAGTCTTCCTCTGGCCATCTGATCCACACAGAACCAAACAAGCTGTGGGAGAACTCTAGCTTGTCTATCAGGGTTTCCCCCGTTTTAGAGCACACGTTTTTCACACACACACACACACACACACACACACACACACACACACACACACACACACTCCAAACACTTCCACCCCTTTCACTTCAGACCAAATAAAGGAAAAAAAAAAGGATTTACTCGCCGGCTTTGGCGCGCAGTACCGAACGGGACCGGGTTGCCAGATATATGCTATGCATAATATAAGTCCCCCATTTTTAATTCATACAGCACTATTTTGCTCTTATTATTTGTGATGTTTGTTATTTTCTATCTAAACCTAGCATGTATATATTCCATACATTTCTGCAGATGTGTAGTGATTTATAACTGTGAATAGGGAAAGGGGTGAAACTACAAGACGTGGCAACCTTGTTTGCTGCGTTGTAAATGACACGCCAGACAGATTGATAAAATGATGGCCTGCCAGTGATCATGTAATTATTGCATACACATGACGTTAATTTTTAGGAAAACGTGTACGCGTTGAGTTGCCAGATTGGGATTTTAACAACAGAATGTCGTCTAATCAAATTAATCAAGAATATATATATATATATATATATATATATATATATATATATATATATATATATATATATATATATATATATATATATATATATAATGCAATATTAGTAAAACAAATAAAATGATCCATATTTCTAGAGATTATAGACAAATATAGCCTACATTTGATATTTCCCAAATTAAAAGTTTAAGCTTTATTTTTACTGCAAGACTTAATCCAGTAATAGAGATATTGCTGTGCAGTGTATGATGCTAAAATAGATTGGGCTGTGTGTGTGTGTGTGTGTGTGTCTGAGTGTGTGTGTGTGTGTGTGTGTGTCTGAGTGTGTGTGTGTGTGTGTGTGTGTGTGTGTGTGCTGGGGAGGGGGGATCTGTGGGGGGATGTGTGAGATCTGAACACAATACTCCCCCTAGTTGCTCTTTTCCCAGTGATGACATCATCTGTTTGAAAGTCGAAGCAGCCTGGGTCTTTCGAGAGCGGCGCACAGACACGGATAAGCCTTGTTCTATATAGAGTGGGAAAAATTCCTACATGACATTGGCGGTTCCCGAACAACCCCAGGCATTTTCATGGGAGCTCTGAGTCACGTTATTTGTCGTGCTGTTTGTCCTTTAAAGAGGAATCCAGATGAATTACACATCAGGCATGTTTGTGTAAAAGCATGCACTTGATCTTTGATTTGCATCCTGCCACTGGATGCCTGGTGGGTGCTGCTGAAAAAAAAAAGAAGCTTGCTCAGTGCTAAAGTACTCTTTTCAATCTCTTCCCAGAGAGAAGCCGACTATCGGTTTTCTCTCAGATGGTGTTGTTGTGTGCTGTTTGGATCAGAACTGGCGCAGCATCGTCTTTCTGTTTCACCTGGATGTAAGATCCAGGAGGGTTTTTATTTACAGCACAAACTAGATAAGAAGGAATAAAGTGGCCCTGCTTAAACCTGAGACACTGGTGTGTTTGTTATAATGCTCATCTAAAAATGGCTCAAACAAAAAAAAAAATGTCCGTAAAGCATTAATCACGATGCCGTACCGTGTCACTTTTATAATACAGGTTTCATGCTGCTCAAGCAGAAAAGTACAGCGTCTTTATTAGCCAGGTCCAGGCAGTGCTGAGTCTCGGACACACACTAAAACTGCACTGAATTCAGGACCTTGAACAGCGCTGAGGCGACGTTTGTGTGTCTACGGGAAAAAGAGAACGCTTTGGATCAGCTCACAACCATAATCTAGTCTGGTGTAATTACAGTATGCAGAGGTCGTTACACCAGAACCGGCCGTTGAAGGGAGCAAGAACTCAGCAAACAACCTAAAGTTTGATTCCTGTCAAAGTTGCTGAGAGACTTGGCACTGAAATTCATCTCTGATAGTTATGACGCAAAAGGGACGTTGCGAGAACATCCCATATCAAATAAAAGACAGTGAGAAAGAGAGATTGCCTAATCGGCACTTGCACAACAGTTATAAAACTGCAGGAAAAGCAGATTTGTATCAAAGATAACTTCTAGGTGACCTGTTGTGTAATTTTCAGAGAAGTGATGTGTCAAATTCATCTTTTTCCATCAGGGATGTGGGAACCAGATTGACTTTTCTTCTGTCATACATGCCTTATGTCTGTTTCTGTGGATCATCCCCAGCGCTGTTGAACTCTCGAATCTGATTGGTCACATTGTTTATATTAATGCTGTTATCGTTTCTATAGTAATAGCTCATTCAGTGGGACTTATATGGCGAATGCTCCTTATGATATGGTGAGGTTTTCTTCCAAAAGTATTATAAATTAGCAACATTTTATCCCTGTATTCTAAATGTATACAAATACACATATGAATAAGGCTCAATATTCTTTTTCCTTTTTTTTTTCTTCTTCTTCTTCTTCTTCTTCTTCTTCCTCTTCTTCTTCTTCTTCTTCTTCTTCTTCTTCTTCTTCTTCTTCTTCTTCTTATTATTATTATTATTTTATGGAAAGCTTGCCAGAAGGTCTTGCAGGTCATCCGGTTGGGACTACATCAGGAAGTGAGATGCAAAAAAGTCTCAGGAGGTTTTTACTTTTGACTGAACAGACAGATATGAAGCTCAAACACAATAAATATTAACACAAACACACAGCATTCATTTATTCATCCTTAGTATTAGCCTGGTCAGGGTTATGGTGTTGGTTCAAATTAAGCTACTAGTTTGTTTAGAAATGAAATTTGGTTGCAAATTTTACACAGCTACTGAAAAAACATGTCTTGCTTCTCTGCTATGAACTGGAGTGATGTAGCTGAAAAACTGTCAGAGACAGAAGTCATCCATCAGCCTGGAAAAGAGAAGAGAAGAAAAGAAAAGAAAGGGGAAAACCATTCAGGTTTAGGACACACCCACTTTTCTTTTAAACCTGAATACTGATATGGATATTTGAAGTGCTAATCAGATGCTAATCAGTAAGAAACATTGCATTACATCCCTCTGTGTGTGTGTGTGTGTGTGTGCATGTCTTAGACCTCAGCGTATGTTTTTGTCCAGGAAACTGTAAATGCTTTAGATTAATTGAGCGTGGCATCCTTGTGGCATGTGTTTACATGAAGGGCCCTATAGGCATTTTAGCACACCTTTTAGTTAGTTAGAGTGCTCATGCTGATAGATGGCAGACTTTTCTCAGTGTGTCACTGCGAGCCTGTAATGTTTAACAGCGCTGACCTCTGAGGTTGGCCCCTGACGCTCTGAGAGCGCCCACTTGCTTGTTGTTGACCTGGAGAGAACGTTCTCACACAGGGTTTTTAAAACCTGTCGAGTGAGGAATTGCTAGGTTCAGAAACAGATTAAAGCATTGTGGAAGGATGAATGATTCATCGTACATGCATCCATATACTAGTCATGCCTTATTGCACATGCATGTAGACCCTAGTGTAAACATGCTCCTTTTGCTCAATTTACAGAAGTACAGAGAGAGAGAGAGAGAGAGAGAGAGAGAGAGAGAGAGAGAGAGAGAGAGAGAGAGAGAGACAGACAGAAAAAGAGAGAGAGAGAGAGAAAAAGAGAGACAGACAGAAAAAGAGAGAGAGAGAGAAAGAGAGAGACAGACAGAAAAAGAGAGAGAGAGAGAGAGAGAAAGAGAGACAGGTGGTGAGGGCATAAATATGAACCACAGTGATATTAGTAAACATGCAACCTGACACATGCTTTCCCAGAGAAACCAAGCGGAAATGGTGGCATTAGCAGTTTTGGCTTCAATTTCCAAACCAGTTAGGTGAAATTTGTTGTTGCGGTTTCAGACACTATATAGCGAAACCAACCGGTAATTCAGTAACAATTAAAAACAGTTATCCACTTTTAAAGTAATGTAGGGAATAAACATGCCATGATGGTGCCAAGGGTTCTGGCTTGATCCAGTTTCTTTTGGATTTCTCTGGAAATTGTTGACTGTATTTTTGCGTCTAGTATTTCTGGGATCTCCAGATCCATGACACTGATCGGTTCTTTAAGACAAATTTGGAGCACAGTTTGACCCACCAGAATATCTTGCCCTATCAGTGGAGCTATATGTCATCCTTGCTATCTCGAGAATTAGCTAGCATCTAATAAAAGTCAGCAATATTCAGTATATATACATTGATCTGTGACACTTTAACACAATAATTGTGTTCAAAATCCACTGAAACTTCCTGGCATAAACTGACATTTTTAAAGATTATTCTAGTAGATATGAGTGACTCAGACATACCTGAAATATAGCAACAACTATATAAAGACAAAACTGATCAAAAGACAAGTTTATGTCAACTACCTTCAACATCAACAATGACATCATCCATTTTGTGTTGGAATAAAACTTTATTGACATGTTTATGCTGTCTTATGAGTCTTGTTACAAAGGGTTTTTGTAGGTGTACGCCGCTCTTGAAGAACCTTCCCTTCACATTTCAATGTCAACTTCACTACCAATATTTTGTCAATCCTGGAAATATTTTCTACTCTCTAGAATACAACACAGTTTATGAGCAGTATAGTGTTCATTTCTGACCCAATGTCCCACTTATTTTCTCTCACACAGGCCTCTTTGATAAGTGTTTCTATGCCTCGAGCGATCGGGGTTGGCTGCTGGGTATCAAGACAGTTAGTGAGCAAGGCACCCGAGACCCTCGCTTCTTCTTCTCTCTCAAGACGGATCGTGCACATAAAGTCACCTCCATCCACTCCAACACTCCTTACCTGCCTGGCCACTGGGCTCACGTGGCAATCACGTACGATGGCATTTATATGAGACTGTTTGTGAATGGTGCGCAGACTGCTGTCAGCAGAGAACAGTCTGGAGATGTCTTCTGCTCTCTTACTAAGAAGTGTAAGGTAGGTCAATGACTTCTCTCTGATTGGATTAAATAGCTCTAATGAAGCATGAATTAATGATAGCTATAGGATTAGCATTAGCAATAACATTTTAAACAACTGAATGCTGTCTTGTCAATTGTGGTCAAATCTTCATCAACTCAGGCATTTCTTGAGTCAATATTAATGACAACAATCCTGACTTAAAAGTGTATTTGGCTCTGAAAAAAAATGAATGCACTGGAATGTAATCTAATTTGAATCCCAAGGTGTTGATGGTGGGCGGAAATGCCTTGAACCATAACTTCCGAGGTTCTGTTGAGCGAGTGACTCTGTGGCGTCAAGCCCTCTCCCAGCGCCAGATCATAAAGGACATGCATGGCCATGAGGACTCTTACTATCAAGTGGAACTCATCATCCGGGAGAACTTTGAGCACCCTGAGCGCAAGTGGCTGGTGGTGAAGGATGGGAATTTCCCACAGCCAGACAAAGGCCCTCGTGCTGGGCTGACCTCTCTGGACACGACCCTAGAACCGCCAGCCTGTGGGCAGACAGTGTGCGATAACGTGCAGGTTGTGCGCAACTACAACAACTTCTGGACCTTTCGGAGACCCAAGACGGTGCGGTACCGTGTGATCAATGTGTACGACAATGAGTACCGTAGGCCCACCGTGACTGATCAGCAGATATATTTGCAGCACCAGGAACTGAACGAAGCCTTTGCCATGTACAACATCACCTGGGAGCTGACAGTTCATAATGTCAGTAACTCCACGCTGCGTTCCCGGTTAGTTCTAGCCAACTGTGATATCAGTAAGGTGGGTGATGAGGACTGTGATCCTGAGTGTAACCACACCCTGACTGGTTTCGATGCCGGGTACTGCAAGCCCAGATCCCGCTGTGCTGAGCACAAGCCAGGCAACGGTGTATGTGATCCAGAATGCAACTGGGATAACTTTGCCTATGATAAAGATGACTGCTGTAACCCCAATATTACTGATGTCACCAAGACTTGCTTCAATCCTGCTTCACATTTAAGGTAAGCTCGAGGTGTCGATTCTGTCAAGTGATTCATTATTTTTTTTCCATGTTATGTTCTAAAATAATTCAGTGAAACTCATTTTATGTTGATGTTGGATGTACTGGCATTCATCACTACGTCTTTACCAAGAACTAGGGCAAGATTGACGTCACTCTCCAGAGTATGGGAATTTTCTTGTGGTTTTAAATGTAATAGGTTTTGTAGAATCTTTCGCTTGTGCCCTGAGTAACTTTTAGACATATGACAAGTGCAATTGAGCCAAGTTGGCAAGTACTTTTCTAAAGCAGAAAAACCATCGCCATCCTTGGCATTCCAAGTGGGACATAGCTGTGCTTTTGCATTCCATTGGAATAGAGCTTTCTGGCTTTTTCACAGGTCCATGAATCATCCTACACTCTGGAGAGAAAGCCATATGCCTTGTTCAGTAACAAAGAGCTGCATAGATGATTTCCTCATTTTTTATCACCCAATTCTCCATGTTTACCATGTAGCAATGGTGACCATTATACGCTCATTCGATTACACTTCACAGTCATCTATCAGTCTGCTACTAACATTCTCAAAGTACCAGCCTTGCCTTCCTTCCAGCTCTCAGTAAAGATCTAAATAGATCTTTTTCTCTGAGGAAGCATTCTAGCACTGTGGTTGTTAGCTATAATGCTAGCATTTTTAAAGGGTGACCATTGTCTTAGCTAAAAAATAAAAAAAGGAATTACCTAAGGTAACTGGAGAGAAAGCACACAATGTTTACAATTTCTCTTCAGCCGTCTGTTTTAACTTCGTTTAGATCTGCACTGGATCTCTTTTGTACAGCAGCTGTTGCTAATATTGTAAAGACACCCATGTTTAAGTCTACCATGTTCACCTTGCTTAAAGTGGGAAGATTTATTGCATAGAAGCAGAACTTGAGATAGATTAATGCTACGTTGGAGCACAATAGGGATGTTGAGGAATGTCTGGAAGAATAAAAAAGGGTTGATTAGCCTGGTCAAACACCAGTTAACACTTTTACAGTGCTTATCCTGTCTTCTGCGGTTTTATTCAGCTATTTTCCAAAATCAGTTTCTGAGATACAATTAAGAATGACTGGACATTTTGAAATGAGCAAAAATGAGCACAGCGAGTGACTCCCCTGCCTCCTTGTTGGTTGAAATCCCTTGTGTTTCTCTACTGATTAAGTTTATCAAGGGAACAATAATGTTTTCTATTAGCTGCTTGAACCCGGTCCAGTCCAGACAATTGTCTCCACTTGCATTCCTTAAGTACTTCAAGTGACTCTGTGTGCGGGCTGCTAGGTGACATCAGACTTGAATAAAAGTGCTTGTATTTTTCTGCTGAAACTTATCCTATTACAATCATCAAGAGGTCATTTATCATCAGGCATCTGGTCCAGTTACAGAAATCAGCAGCTGGCAAAGGCTGAGCATGAGATTGAAATATTACGACTGATGGGATGAAGATTGTTTCTTCGAGAGACGGTTTGAGAGGGAGCCAAGGTGCAGTGTGTGAGGATGAGGAGGAAAAACTTGAGTGGTAGAAATTGGGAGATGAACTTCTCAGTTGGTTGCTTGTTGTCTGTTGATTGTGCTACATCCAGGGAGACAAACCGAAGTCAGTGCTGCAAACGTTCACCAACATTCCAACTTAATTGTGGAATTTTGGACCAACATCGATCTTCATGCATGCGGAAACAGTGGATGATCTGGGGTTTATTTTTGCAGACCGGAGTCTGGTACCAGTTTGCTTGTTTAGGAATCTGGCTAGAAGGAAGGAGAGAGATGGGGTTTGGAGGTTCTCAGACATCAGTCAACAGTATAGCATTGAAAAATACAAATGCTTTGCTTTCTGTTGTTTTTTTTTTGTTTGTTTTTTTTTGGTGCATGTTTTATTACATTTTTCTGACGTTTCTTCTCTTGCATCAGGAGATGGTTAGTTTAAAAATGGTCTTCCAGCAGTCTGATTTGGGAAGTGTTGTTGACTTGCATGCAATGTTTAGTTCTCCACATTACACACATTGCAGTGCTGCTACTTATATACTGGATCACTGTATTTACTTGCCATAAGAAAAACATCTACCATGGCATGGCTCAGTTCCCAGGTAGATTAGTCACAGGCGAGAGGTGAGCATACCTGAGTGCTTGTGCGTTCATATCCAGTGTTCCACTGTGTCACATTACTCGATTAATTGAGCTTCAGGAAGTGTATCAACCTTTCCACTAGGTCCTGACGTGGAAGGTTTACCCCGTGTCACCTGAACCCTAAGTCCTACATTCTATAAACACGTAAACGGACATTAATGGCTTTGACTTAATGGACCACTTTCGCATAAAAGCGACCACTTTAAAGGCATAACACCCTTGTAAAAACATCTCTGAAGTTGCCCCCCCCCACACACACACACACAACATAAACAGAACTGGTGCAACTATGTGTACAACGCATCTGAATAAAAAACAGATATGATATGGTCTGCAAGGACGTCCATCATCTGAAATTATTCTTGGGAAAATTACATTTCCTTTGCAAAAAAATGGAAATTCCTTTTTTCTCATGAAGGTGAGTTTGCAGCTGTCAGCAGCTCACAAAAAAATATTAGCCTTATATGGTGAATTCCCTCAGAGGATTCAAGAAGTAAAATTTCACCCAGGTCGGTTTCAGTTTGAATGAATCTGGCGGTTGGTTCACCAGAGATCAGATTAGGATCTGGGATAGCAGAAGCTGAATGTTCAACCATCAAATACTTTTGGCAGAAAAAGTACATTTGGAGGTGAGTAAGTAATAATGAATTTAGCCAGATTTTTGGACCGAATCTGTCTGTTTTTATTGTTCTGCTCTGATTCTTGATGATTCACTCAGCAACAGACAAGTGCTAGAGAAATTCTCCTCCAATTTGCCCCTGTTAATTATCCAGCAGAATGACTGGTCATGTGTCCTTATTTGGTATAGTACAATGCAGCTTGTATGTACAATGCATGACACTGAAGGTGAAGAAACTTGTACATACATACATAAGTGTAAAAATCAAAAGGTTGTTTTCATAAGAGTGAAGGCGTAAGAAAAGGTGTGACTCCAAATACCCTGTTCTGAATAGAAAGTAACATGGGGTGAGGCATATGCATATGGTCCCACTGTTTCTGATGGTAAGAGGTAGGTATCTAAACATCTAGACTCTTCTCTGTTCTGGCACTGAGGTGGTGGAATGAACGTCCCCTAGATGTCCGAGTCACTGGCCATCTTTAAACAATGGATGAAGACCTACCTCTTCCTGAAACACTTAAACTAGCTCTAAATCTCCCTGTTTGTTTTATGTATTGTATGTTGTAAAAAAATTCATTGATAGAGACTTTTGTATGTTGCTCTGGATAAGAGTGTTTGCCAAATGGTCAGTCAGTCCAGTCTTTTCCAGGAATTTGGCTTTTCCCTCAGCTATGAATTTGCACTTTAGTGCATCGCTAATCAAGATGTGGCTCCTGATCCTGATGTAGATGTGTTTAGGTCCTCATTTGAAGAGGCAGGACTACAACTTATGACAAAATAGTACTGTAGTGTGTTTTGTTTGACTCAGAACCACTGAAGCACAAACCGGTGGCATTGGTCAAAGTTTGTGAACCGCCAATTTTCCCAGTGGTGGATATGATGGAGGAAGGTGATGACAACAGGCCCAAGGAGAAGGAGGTCCTTTCATGCCTTTGTGTTTGTTACCGCCGTGCCAATATTTGCCCATAACATTATTTTACAAAGCTCGTGTCTAAAAAATTAAGTATACTAGCCAAATAAATGACCTTCCATTAATTACACGAGTGGAAATGGTTTAAAACTTTAACTTTGTAAATACTTGCTCTGTCCTGCAGATCCTATTGAAAAGCATTAAGCATTACCAGAGGACGGCTTTGCACGTCAGTCTAGTTCAACTGGCTCTCTGTTGCTGGGGTCATTTCAAACTTCACATGTGGAAGGGTTTGTACCACAATGTGTGGGCCTGTGATTGGAAAATCCACCCACTCTAAAAAAAAGGTTAGCCCTGGGGGAAAATAAGGGTTAAACCCTCATCCTAGGATCCAGGTCACACCTCTGTTCAGCCACACACCGATATCAGGCTGGAGTGAGATTTTCAGAAAAATGATGGTTGAAAAAGAGCAGATGGGATAGATTTTTTCCAGAATACTCATAAAATATATCAGAATGTAAACTGTTGTAAGATGAGATGGTGTAGTGAGTTCCGCTAATTATTACGTTTTGGTCACTAATTGATTAGTAGTGTTCTTTTAATTGAGTATGTATATGGAAAAAACTTTCAACTGACTCATCCCTGAATACAGTAAACCCAGAAATCTTGCAGTTAAACCTTGACTGCTTTGCCTCCAAAACGCTGTGATCCTTTTGCGTAGCTAGTGACAGAAATGAGCCAAGTGAGGAGCTTGAAAAAATATGGCTGATCTTTGGAGTATAGCTATTTTCCCTCTGAATCAAAAAAAGAGCCAGATAAGGTGGTCTGGGCACCTTAAAAGGACACCCAAATAGTTGGTTCTCGCTACAGCTGTATCAGACTGTCCCACTGGCTGGAAACTCCAGGGCAAACCAGGAACCTGCTGGAATGATTTTATCTCACAGTTAGCTTTGGAATGTCTGGGGATCCCCTAGGAAGAGCCTGCAATCTGTGGCTGGAGATAAAGAAGATAAATAAGTGAATATAAAAATGTTGTGAAGGAAAGTCTGGTTTATTTAAGTGTATAAATCTGTGATGTCCTGAGATGGACGGTCATATACCTCCACCTGGTGTGTTTCCACCTTAGTATTCCCAGGGTAGACTCCGGATCTATCACAACACTGACCATACTGAAGATGAATGAAGAAAACCATGAGGTTCTGAGATATTGTCATTCCCTATCTGGAACCCTATTGGGGAATAGACCTCAGATAAAATGGGATTGAACCTCCATAAGAAACTTCCAGAAAATCATGATAATTGCCCAAAAGACCCCCCCCCCCCCCCCTGCACACACTAATGCAAACCTGGAAATCATCGTTTCCAAAGAAATTTAGCAAACTTACATAATTTCTTGGAAACATGCCAAAGCACTGACTGAGCATTGAGCACACTTCTGTTTTGCTTCAGTAAGTCCATTCACTTGTCCTCTACATCTCTCTCTCTCTCAAAAATAGTTATAATAAGATGTGGGCAGAACGCTACTTATCCATCTTTTAATATCTGGTATTCCTGCAGTATCTCTGGCATGTCGTTTGACAGGTGAGAGCTGTCAGGATATAGGAATTTGTATTTATATTTGGAATATCTTACATAAGAAAAACTCCAGGAATTCTTCTCCATCTCTGACAAACAGATGGTTGCGATGTGTTGAGAGCACAATTAAAACGGCATAGTTAAACAGCTGTGCATCTGCTATATACTGGAGTACTGTAGACTGTAGCTAAGCTAACTGTCTGCATTTTCTCCTTTAGAGGGATGAGAAGGATGACGAATGATTTGTCCAGCTGCTGTCACAGCATAAACCAAGCATCTTTACTCCAAGATAATTACCTTACCTACATTTAAAAAAAAAAAAAAAACAAAACACTTCTTATAGTACTTCTCACATGTTTTGACGTGGCAGGATAACGAATGTATCATGAGACGCTAGGACAATTAAACATACCTCCATGTGATGTTTGGACACTCTTCCACAGCTGGAGTGTGTCATCCCAGTGTGTGGTCTTCATTTAGACGAGCAGTCTGGGAGCACCCGTTAATATCAGGCAAACATGTCATTGGATTTTATGGCTCACTGCGAGTTGTCGGTCACATTTGCCGCATGTGGTTATGCTTTTTATTTTTACAGTAATGCAGCTTGATGCAGCATGATAGCTGGAAGCCTGCCAGGGCCTTACATGGTGCGGTGCTTGTTTATCAGAGTATCACTTGTGGGAAGTTTTTCATTTCCGTGATGGCTTAAAATGTCTCGAGAAATCAAAGCAAATGTTTGATTTATAGTACAATGGAACCTCAGCATACGAATGCCCTCCCTTACGAATTTTCACCTTAAGAATTGAAATTTTGCAAAGAATTTACAGCAGCACAAGAAGCATTTTCGGCACACAAACGAAGCGAATCAAACCGAATGCTGGCTAAATTGCGTGTACGTTCGGGAGCCATTCAAAACTTGTTACACTGTGATATCAGCTATAATCCAACCTTATTCCAACTTGACATCAAATTTGACAAATCAGAAATTTCTGAATATTTTTGTAGCTTTATGTCATTGTGTAGAAAAGTGTTTTCCATATCCCTGCTGTCTTTGTTTTTTTAGTAGATGTACTGTGCAACCTGGTGCTTCGGTCCTTCTCTGATGTCTGTCATTAATTTGAGCCACACACCGTTTGTTTATCTGTTTTTGCATCCAAAGGGCCTACCTGGATGTCAAGGAATTGAAAGATATCCTCAAAGTGGACGGCTCTACACACCTGAACATCTTCTTTGCCAATTCCACTAATGAGGACCTGGCTGGAGTGGCTACCTGGCCGTGGGACAAGGAGGCCCTGACCCATCTCGGTAATAAAGTGTTTTAATTTACACTGGATGAAGAACAAATGAGCTCCTGCTTTGGTCTGTTCCTGATGTAGTGTATAGCTGGTGCCATTATTGATATAACTCATCTCAGAGGTTCTGTTTCATTTCTTCCAGACCCCCTAAAGAGTCTTAAAATGTACTTTTAAGGTTAAACAGCCGAATCAATTCATCATCTGATTTTGAGTAAATGAGCCGTAGGTGCCAGTGCTTTGTTCGAACTTTTCACTCCTATAAAAAAAAAGCAACAACAACACAGATTGGCAAAAATCATGTTAATTAATTCCAGCTTCCTCACTTCATTCTTGCATCACTCTCGCAGGAGGCATCGTGTTAAATCCATCTTTCTACGGCACGTTTGGACACACTCATACCATGATCCATGAGATTGGACACAGCCTGGGCTTGTACCACGTCTTCAGAGGCATTTCAGAGATCGAGTCCTGTAACGATGCCTGTTTGGAGATGGAGCCTTCGCTGGAAACAGGGGACTTGTGCGCCGACACGAACCCCACACCCAAATACAAGCACTGTCGAGACCCCGAGCCTGGAAATGAGACGTGTGGCTGCAGCAACTTCATCCATACACCTTTCAATAATTATATGAGTTACGCAGGTATAAATACAAACACACACATATAATTAGTGCTCATATTATTATTAATGATAATAATATTATAATTAAGGGGGGCACGGTGGCTTGGTGGCTTGGTGGTTAGCACGTTTGCCTCACACCTCCAGGGTTGGGGGTTCGAGTCCCGCCTCCGCCGTGTGTGTGGAGTTTGCATGTTCTCCCCGTGCCTTGGGGGTTTCCTCTGGGTACTCCGGTTTCCTCCCCCGGTCCAAAGACATGCATTGTAGGTTGATTGGCATCTCTAAAATTGTCCGTATGTGAATGAGAATGTGAATGAGAGTGTGTGTGTGCCCTGTGATGGGTTGGCACTCCGTCCAGGGTGTATCCTGCCTTGATTCCCAATGACACCTGAGATAGGCACAGGCTCCCCGTGACCCGAGAGTAGATCGGATAAGCGGTAGACAATGAATGAATATTAATATTTGGGTGTTTTAATATTATCATTAATATTTGGGTGTCCTTTTAAGGTGACCAGGCCACCTTATCTGGCTCATATTTATGAGAATATATAATATTATATATTAATATATAATATTAATATATAATATTTCTTAACTATTTTTTTTATTATTTAAAAAATGATTTAAAAAATGCAAAAATATAATATGCCATACATTAGCAACCAACCATGTGGTGCCATGCCTTTTTATAGATTTATAGCTATATTTATTACTAAACTATTTATTATTAAACCTCCACAAAACAAATTAGCACATGTCATTGTTTACTTTATATAAGCTCTAAGAAATTTGTCCCATTTTTGTCTTGAAGACGTTAAAAATGTTAAGAAAAGATTTTATCCTGTGCTGGAAAACTTCATATAGTCCTGACTGGTCAAAAAGTGCTGACACTGGAGACTCCTTCCATAAATGTTGAATAAATGTCTCTTAACAGACATCATGGCCATATTCCGAGTTATTTTCAGTTCTTTCAGTTACTATGGAGACAGTATTGTCTATTATTAAAATGAGCGCATTCATATAAGCCGTGGATATATTTGGTTCTAAAAATCTTCTGACCAATCAGCTTGGAGAATTATCTAGAAATACAAGATGACATTCTATAGATTTGCGTCCATTCAGTACTGTTTATATTTCACACAATTCATCCCATGATTTCTTTCTTTCTTTCTTTTTTTTGCTCTGACAGACGACACCTGTACAGATTCGTTTACCGAAAACCAAGTGGCTCGCATGCACTGCTACTTGGACCTGGTTTATCAGACATGGCAGCCCAACTACAAGCCCCCTCCTGTCCCCATGGCGCCCCGTGTTGTGGAACAACGTCAGGACTCGGTCGCTGTGGAGTGGTTCCCTCCAATCACGGGCCACTTCTATGACAGGTGAACTGAGGTTGCAGAGAGAGGCCTGGGGGACATTCTGTCTATTTCTGGTTTGAGTTATACTGTATTTTTAGGGATGGTGAAACACATATGCATATGACGTACTCTTGAGGATCAGGTGTGTTGTCATTCGATATGTCTGAAGCGCCCCCGGGGGAGGGCACATGTCCTTTCATGCCCTGTTGATCATGGAGGAAATTGGAAATTTGAATTTGTAATATTTCTGAATGAAGACCCTTTTTATTTTTCTCTCTATTTGGCCGTTTTTTCAACAACTCACATGTGTTATTGATTAAAAGCTATTTAAGATCAAGTGATTAATTTACTGTCATTACAGGACCTCCCAAAAACATCTCGCTGACCCAGACACGACATTTTCTTCACTTTCATTAGATGATTCAGTCCTGTGGAACTTCGTTGAGTCACTCAGTTATTTTGCTGCATTTGTATTGTTCCACTATTCCAGCACAGAGAGTCTATCAGGGAAGTTCCTTAGCATTTATTAGCAGCACATCCATTAGGATAAGTTTAGGATAATGTTACGTGTGACAGGTGTAACTCACTGACACAAGCTTTGGGGAAGCCCCCCAGGAACATGTCGAGGCATGCCGTGAGTCCGTTGCTCAATCTGTGCACTGTGTGTTTGTGTATTTGTGTGTGTGTGTGTGTGTGTGTTGGTGTGTGTGAGAAACAGACAGTCTAAGCCTGAAATCTGCCTGGCTGCCAAGCACGGAGAAGTTATGCTGATCCTGTTCAGACACTTTCAATGACTCATAAAAGTGAAATCAGAGAATTATGTACATCTGAACATTCACAGGGCGAGCTTCCCATGTGGGAAAGAGACGTTTAGCTTAGAATTACCATTCACATCCCGAATGAACAAAGCTCAGGATAGAGGCTGCTTAATTAATAATAATAATAATAATAATAATAATAATAATAATAATAATAGGAATGTATCATATATCACTCATAAAAAAGCTCTAAGACCATTATCAGTACCACAGGATATAAGATGTGACTTAACCCTAGCGTACATTCTCCTGCTAATTAACAGACGACACAAAACCACAGCGTTCTGGAAATAATTCAGGATTACTGATACAGAGAAAGAAGGCACAGGAATGAAAAACGAGCAGTTCACATCTGCGAGCACTGAGATCATGACACTCATTTTTAGTGCCTGTTTTCCGTCTCGCCCCGAATGCTGGCTGGCCTGATTCTTTATTGCTGACTATGTTTAAATATAAGCATAAATCTGACACGAGGAGGTCACCCTGTACCTACCAGAGCCGAATAAATTCTTCCATGATGCCGCTGATTGATGAACACTAATGAATTTATTCATTTTGGTATCGACGAATCCCCAAAAAAGTCTAAAACATAGCGTGCATCCATAATAAGAATTCTATAGGACTGCATCTAAGTTGGGTCTCCTTCCTGTCTGTTGATTTCCTAGAGAAGTGGGATCAGTGTGTGATAAATGTGCTGAAGGCCGAGTCTTTCTCCAGTACGCCTCCAACTCCTGGTCCCCACGTCCCTGCTTGCCTTCAGGACACTGGAGCCCACGAGAAGCTGAAGGTAAGACCAAAGAGCACTAAGGTTTGACTTACACACTTTTAATATACTTAACACGATGATACTGAATGCTAGATTGATTTCATTTCTGTAATAGCAGCTCCCGTCAGATCGCAGATCACGGATATTAATGCTCTCAGATTAAGAGTTTGTATAGTAATGTATGTATGTCATGTTAGTCAGTGCAACTTCGGCATATGAATACCCTCCCTTACGAATTTTCGCCTTAAGAATTGAAATTTTGCAAGAAATTTGCATCAGAATATGAAGCATTTTCAGCATATGAATGAACCGAACTGACCGTAATGCCGGCTAAGCTGTACGTATGCCTGGGAGCCTTTCAAAACGTGTTTGTGAAAACGAATTTTAGGAATTTTGCTGTTTGGAAAGAGTCAACCGACGATACCAACATTCAAAATGCGTTCAAAATCTAGGTGATTTTTCGGGTGTTTTTTTGTTGACAGATCGGTGGCGTGGGTGGTTTGTTCTATTTTTAGCCCAAGCTTGGTGGCACGACTTCCTGTAAGGACCCGACATGGAATGCTTTGTAAGCAGCCATACAGTTTACATGCGCTTCGTTTTGGTAATATTGGTCATATTTTTGGGCGGCTGAAACGGATTATCTGAATTTACATTACTTCTTATGGGAAAATTTGTTTCACAATACACATTTTCACCTTAAGAACTACATTCATATGCCGAGCTTCCACTGTAAATATATATAGTTTTCCGACATGGGACAAAGGAGTTTATGGTTTGTTGTTTTCTCTGAAGTCCAAGACAAGTTAAGAGCCCAGGATGAGGGAAACATATTTTACATCTGCTATAATGTGAACTTGAAGCCACACCCAATTCTGCTATAAATCCAAATACTAATACTATTTGAAGTACAGGTAATGTCATAGCATTACATTTGAAACACACAGGTTTATTAGAGCCTGATGAACCGTGTTCCGAAACAAAAAAACGAAGCATTTGGCAGAACCACACTCTCGGTAACCTAGCTCTTCTTCCTGAGAGCCTGATGCATTGTGGGCTTTATGAATATGTCATCAATGCACTATGAAGCCAGACGTCTCTTCAACCTCGTACCCGTCACCCTCCTGCTCGCCTTCTCAATACGCCTCTGATCCTCCACTCCAGCTAGACCAAGGGCTGTATGAAAAGATGAAATCAGCAACCTACCTAAAGTAGGCTGCCCCCCCCCCTCCCCCCTCTTGCTATGTGTTACTTCCCTCGCTTTCTGAAACAACTGTGGAGAGAACAGTTTGGGCAAGGAGGTGGAATTTGGCTTTTATAAATAGTCTGCACAGCTGTGCTGCTGCAGAACTCTTTGACAGCTGCTTTATTAATTATTGTTTGTGAGCATGGCTGGCATAAAAACAGTGATGTGTCAGTTTGTCAGGATTGCGTCTGGGAGGAATGCTCTTACTCTGCAGATCAGTGTGTGTGTGTGTGTGTGTGTGTGTGTGTTTTCTCCAGGATTTGGAACCGTGCGATGGGTATACGTGCAGAACCCTGTGCTGCCTCTTTAACTATGGGGGGCCTCTAACTATTGAAAGATTTCACATTTAAATAGAGGGGGACCTTTGAGTAGAGAAACACATTTCCTCGCTATTACTCAGGATCCTACAATCAGAGAAACCTCACCATTACTCTTCAATCCTGGCCTGGAGGCATATTTGGTCATTAGGTGAGATGTTAGGACCCATTGAGATTCGTATCACATTGAGAAAGTGCATTATCTTGGATGAGATATGGGGTGATAATTAACGCTGATTGATGGATGTGGGTCAAGACAGATTGTTAGCTTTCTGGGTTTTCCATGCAATTGGATCATTTCCTCAAATGATCCATAGATGGAGATAGACTGCAATTCTCTTTCGGACCCTCAGCTCTTTTGGTCCTGCGTCCTCGTTTATAACAGTGTCATGCAGAAACATGTCCAGACTTGCCACTGTAGCTGCACATAAATGCTTCCCTGTTTTCTGTCTTGGAACGGTTTCCTGCGAATGGTGGGCTCCCCCTTTAGAGCGCCCCTCTTATGCGTGTGTGTGTGTGTACGAGCATGTGCATATGTGTGTGTGTGTTTGTCCTCGTTCGCGAACCCTGAAACCCCTCATGCAGCTGCTTGGAACTGTTTTTGTTTGTGCCTTGTGTTTCTTGGCCAGTGACAGCTTTGCAACATGCCACCTTCCCACAAACGCCCTCCTCTTCTGCCACATAGCCCCGTGCTGAGCTGGCACGGGTGATACAGACGCAATCCTCTTAGCGCCCCGCTTCACCTGTTAGCCATGTCCTCATACCACCTCACCGCCTTCCCACCCTTGGACCCTCGTGGTCAACAGGGAGCACTCCTCACATAAATCTTTACAGCTGGGAATATTGTGGCTGACTAAAAGTAAAAAAAAAAGTGGTAGAGTACGAGTGTGGGAATTATGTAGGAAAAAAAACCTGTGGATTCTGGAAACCATGTCGAAACCAGCCAGGGTAGTTAAGGCCACTGCAAAGTGCATGTGGTTTGCGACATCCACATGAGACGAAGCGAGACTAGCGCTGATTCAAAGCAGGGGACTGTTGCTGAGGAGACTGGACTATAGGAGACTTCCAGAAAAAACATATGGAAAAGGGGTTCCTTAAAAAAAAAAAAAGAAAAGAGGCCGGCTAATGGAATCTGTATCCAGACGTTGTATTAATCACCCGAGCTGCTTTGAACGTCCGAGAACAAGGCGGCCAGTAATGTGTGCCATGCTTACACGTGGCTCAAATAACAGACTGCAGATTTACGTCTGAAACCTCACACTTTATTCTGCGCAATTCAGTATTGTTGTGGTTTGGAAAAACTCCATGCTACCAGTGCTAGGAAATGTCTATGTAGCATTGAACAGATTAAAATTCTATAATTTGTTCTTCAATAAAACAGAAATTATTTTGCTTTATTTTAAAGAAAGCGTACATATAGAAATATAATTTATAACACATTCATAAGCATTTTATAAAGGTTTATTAAATGCTTATATTAAAAAAACCCTTGAAAATAAAATTCTGTGCTTCTAGAAAGCATCCATTTATTACTATTCATTTATGCAACATAGGGACTTGTAAACAGTGAAGTCTTAGACACTGTACATAGGGCTTCATAACTGTGTTATAACACATAACCTATTACCACTTACCACTTAATGACAAGAAAATCATTCACTCACAAATCTGACATAAGTTTCTTAAACAAACGAAGCTGGTACACCTAGGTTTACATAATGCTCCATAACAGTGTTATAAACACATAATTGATTACTACTTTTAGTCCATGAGCTGTACATGACGTTAGCTGACATATAAGGCTGCTAAATAATAGTTTTGAATTCTATTGGGCTGACACTTCTAGTCAAGAAACATCAGTTCCATGCTGCTGTATGAATTCGAAGAATATGCTTAAAAAATGCAAGAAGACAGACAGACATCATAAGTCGTATGTTATAACTCTTTATGAATGTTAATAACAAGCTAAAAACAAGTGAAATCTCAATCAAGAGTTGCCAAATGACTTTGTTCGTAATTGAAACCTCAATATATGAACAAAGTCACCTTAAGACTTTTTTGACATTTATAAGCCTTTTATAAATCCTCCAGAGTGCTCTATTAAATGCTCGTGAATGTGTTATAATGCCAGATTCAGCAGAGGAAAATGCTCATATTTTCAATCAAACAAGCAGCACTGTGTGTTATACTGTACTGACTTACGAAGACCTTTCAAATCAAGTGTCACCCAAAAATCCCAGTTGTTTAGAATTCACCCCCTGAAACAGCACTCTTTCCTTCCAAAAACGTCTACTTTGAAAGTAGTTGTATAAATAAATTGATTTGACGACTCTGGGCATGAAGGTCAGACCGAGACAGTAAGTCAGTGTACCAGCTGTTACATCAGCACCAGGTTGGTCTACGGAAAACGAGAGGCCACCAGCTCTCCCCGAATGCAGCGTACGTGCTCTAGAGCACTCTTCATCCCCTCATTATTTAGCGATTCAAACAGCATTCATCCGCCGCTTCTCCTCGCATCGTCCCGTTCCCCCATGATACAGGGAGGTCAGTGTGAACAGACGGACCTTCAATTTGCTGCAATTTAGTTGGACGCCATCCAACTGTGGTTGCCCCAAAAGCGACCCCACTCCCCCCCAGCCTAGAACGAGAACTTTCCTAGACAAGCTCGTGGCCCCACGGGATTAGCTAATCAAGTGAAAATGCGAGGCACTGATTCATGGAGGAATTCTCAGGTCACCTGGAAAATAGGGCCTATTGCTGCAAAACCAAGTGAACCTCGACGAGAAACGCCTCAAGGACCCGGCGATTAGTCCACTTTGGAGCAGTTCGCATAATAAATGATGCTCATCTGTCTTATGAAATGATTACCTACCAATTACGGTTATTACAGTATTATGTTTGTAAATGCTTAAATAGGAAAATACACCTTCACCCACACACAATGCTTGGATTCTTGGTTGTAGTGTCCGTGATTTATTATTATTATTATTATTATTATTATTATTATTATTATTATTATTATTATTACAGAAAAGTTAGCACTTTGCTGGCCACACACACTCTTAAAATAATAAAAGTGTTGATGGTGCGGCCTGGAAAGCCGATTCAGTGCGCAGTTGATTAAACTCTGGAATTTTGTGCACTACCCAGAAATGAGGTTAGCAAATGGGTTTCATCGTTGCCAGCTTGGATTTGCACAAAGGAAAAGCATCAGCGTCTACCGTTCTCGCCCTTCTCCCTTGCGCCATTTGATGAATGCTAGTGGACGTCACTCCAAATATGGCTGGACTGTTGCATATGAGGTGTAGCCGGAGCCTTGAGATGAGACACCCACATCACTGGGCAGCCCTGCTTTCCTAGCTTTCTGCTGATGGAAGCACATTATGGTGGGAAAGTGCAACTGAAAAAAAAAAGAGGGGAAAAAAAAACAAAGCGAGCTTGTTATTAGAGCATTATGTGACCTTGTGCATAAAATAAACCGTTTAGCCGCAGAGAGTTGGTGTGCGGCCAATTTGTGGCAGGTGATTTGAGTTTCTCCATTTTCACGGCACGTACTAGCCATTATGTCCCCATTGGTTACGCTCAAGCTAAATTAACGCTGATAACCCTAATGCTAATCCTAATTACACACGTACATGTAAAACTTTGCACGTGCTACATTTGAGCCTATCCATTTTACTTAACCAAACTTCAAAGGCCAACACTTCAGCATCTCACATCATATTGCCTTTTAAACGACTTATGTTTAAGGAATTTGATCCGTCGAGTAAAGCAGTTTTGGGACATTACAGGTTCGTACACCACATATTTCTCCAGGAATAGAATCTGTTTGATAAGCAGAATATTTTGAATAACAATGGCCCGGATCCCGCAGTCGGAATTGCAGAGTTATTATTCTTTGTCTGAAATGTGATTAAGTAAAACCAACCCAATATCCCTCGCTGAATAAGAGAAAATATTTGTTGGCGGACTTCAGCCAAATTCCACTCTGCACACGATCAAAGACATTACACCATTTTTCCGGATCATCAAAACACACATATGCTCCCACAGCTATGCTTTGACGAACTGATACGCACACATTCACAGCCTACAAAATTCCCCTGGACTCAAGGGATTTGAAAAGAAGACTTTTCCTTTCTTAATGTCTAACATAGCAGCTGATAAATGGAGTCCTGTTTTGCTTATTAAGTATTTAGAAAGAACAGCTACAGAGGAGATTCAAAAATTCTCCTATGCTAATGCTTGATATCTTGACAGATCTGGCATGGCTAGCAATAAACCCCTCATAGTTCCAGGTTCAGTCCTGAGTTTGAGCTTTTTGTTTTGTGCTGAGATTTGCACACGCTCTCTCTCTGTTATTGCATAGGTTTCCTATTGGTTCTCCAGGTTCCCCTGACCTCCTAAAACATGCAGTATTTGCACTGGCTATGCTAAATTGCCCCTTGGCATGAATGTGTGTGTGCATGGTGAACATCCAGAGTATATTCCTGGCTCTCTCTGGTACTCCAGTTTCCAATTCCAGCCTGACCAGAAACAAGCTGCTTAGTCAATCCTGATTACCACTTGATCAGAAGCAAGGATTAGCAAGCTAGTTATCCTAGTTAGGGTTTTTCTGAAACCCTGTGTCATATGTACACAGTACATTCCCTTTGAGAAACATGTCAAAGACTTTCTTCTTTAAACTGCCATACACAGATAAACAGCCAGTTCTTATCTTTTGCCCCTCAGGTCCACCAGATGTGGAGCAAGTGTGTGAGCCAAGTGTTCGTACCTGGAGCCCACACAATGCCTTGGAGGTGGGCCTGGTACCTCCACCATGCCCTCTGCAGGGCTGCATGCTCCAGCTGGAATTTGCATACCCAGTCGTTCCCGAGTCTCTCACCGTCTGGGTGACGTACTGTTCTTCAGAGGAGATGGCTCTTCCTGCCATCCACAACATCATATTGCTTTGCATAGGTGGGCATAACCTCTCTCTGGGACCCAGCGATGTGTTCTGTGACATGCCTCTGACCATCAAGCTGGACGTAAAGGAGAAGGTGTATGGTGTGCAGTTCTTCACCATGGTGCAGCACCTGGAGATTGATGCCACTTTGCTCACGTCTAAGCCTGACTGCCCTCTGTGCCAGGACTGCGAGGAGCTGCGTTACAGACTCCTGCGTCAGCCGGCGTTTAGTCATGCTCCGAAAGGCATCGAGCTCAGTGACACAGCACGCAGATATCTGGACAGGTAAGAAGTTCCTCTTTAAGTTCCCCAAAGCATAAGGTTAATTGAATATAACAAAACTATTAGGTTACAGGCTCTCAAAAGAAGAGTGCACAGTGAACCACCACAAACATGCAGGATGGAGATTTACTAAATCAAGTATGGAGGCGTGTCTCAGATACTCATGATCCTGACTTGCACTTCGGTCCTTTTCTTTCTGCAGTTATTGGCTTGAGCAAGGAGAAGGATTAAACCCAGCGTCACTGTCTGACAGCTTAATACAACCACAATATGTCATTCTCCATTTTATGTTTTGGCTGTAAATTCTCTTAGAAAATAATCTATAAAATGCCATTCAAGGCCAATATTAAAATCATTACTGCTACAGCATTAATTAATCACTAGCGTCATCCCTTTAAAACGGCAGAGGAGATTGGCAGAGACAGCATCTTAATCAGAGACATTACTCATCTCCAGACGGAATTTTTAGGGGGATGAAGTTTTTAATTAAATTCAAGTGAGCTTCTTAAGTCCATATTTTCTATCCCTGATTTTTCTGGGCTTAAAGTAAAGTGCTTGGGTGCTCCAACACTTCTAATCAAGACAATTCTGGAAACATCAAGAAGGTGATTTTTAATCATCTGAATGGACCTTGCAGAAAATTTACCAAGCAGACTCTAAATACACCTACTCTGAAATATTCTGAATACGCTGAAAATTTTGGATGTCTCAAAGATTCATCATTGCTCAGTCCACCTGGGAAATAAAAATCTTTGCTACTATTCTGCATACCTAGAGGTTTTTAGATTTTTTTAAGTGATCGTACCTTTTCTACCTTCGTATTAGCAATAGAACCGATTTTATTTCTGGAATCATGTTTTTCTCATCTGAAGCCTAAGATGTAAACTTTAGATTCATGACCCTCAGTGTTGACTGTTTCAAGATGTCTGTGATAATTGGCTGTTAAAAAAGCCGCTGTATTCCGACTTATCCCCATTGCCAAAAAACAGGATTTTAGCAGAGATTTTTATTGACTTTGGATTAAACCTTTGGCTCTATTTGTGGTGCTCCTGAACTCCATGGTGCCCTGACAAAAAGGCCTTCATGCATCTTCACCTTTTCCTCTAAACACAGAGGCATTATTAGCCCACCCTCGTTTAATCCCCCTACTAACACAAACCACATTTCCAGGTTGGGAGATGCTGATGGTCGCAGTATCTGGGTCCTTGGGTTATGCTTTCCAGCCTCTTTTCTAGGAACTGTCAGAAAACATTTCCACTTGGAACTTGTAGATATGGGTGGCTGGGCCCAGCGTGCTGAGGATGAGAGGGACTCTCGGTGGGTGAAGCCCAGTCAGGTTGTAACCCATGTTACGTAATACATATCCACAATAATTCCTGCTTATGCAAGAGACACAGCAACAGCATGGAAAATCCAGTTGATCCTCCTTTTCTGTCTGGAAATTGATGCTCTTGGGCAACTGATACATTGAGGGAAAACCCTGCAGCAGCCATTACTCTTTCTCTGGACGTTCACAGCTTGATGGTAGATCATGGATGGCTGAGCAGTCGACGTGAAATGTTGAATATGTTTGCAACTGGGAACATCCATTCCTCTGCGGTTTCGGGAATATGATGAGTAATTTAGCAGTGACCTGTTGAAGTTCTTTGAAATCTGAACTGTTCTGTCATTGAGGTAATGATTCTGTGTCAGAATCTGCGATGCTCAAAATCTAATTTCCATCCCTTTTTTTGTAATCAGTCCAAGAAAGCCTTCATCCTTGACTTCGCTTACTAAAAACAGCTACACTATTGTTTTCATTCGAGAAGCCACACTGGATGAGATTACTCGAAAAGCCTAAGGTTTTTGTTGTTGCCCTGCTCCGAAGTGCAGATGTATAGCTCTGTTATTTTTTCCAGAGCGGCATCGAATGTCCAAAGCCGATGGCTTGAAAAGTATTTTCTGTTTATCAAGTGCTATCACATTATCAATCATGCTCAAGTTCCTTTGATTTGTGTGATCCCAGAAGAGATTTTTCATGGTCAGAAGAAATGCCCAGCTTATAAGAAAGAAGTTTGTGTCTATAAGCATACATTTTACAAGCAAAGAACCATATTTTCCATATGGAAAAGTCATAACAGGAAATGGCAAATCCATCTCCATCTCCATTTCCACAACAGAGTCCTTTCAGCCTCTCAAACAATGTTAAGCATCCTTGCATTGCTCTCTCTCTCTTTCTCTCTCTCTCTCTCTCTCTCTCTCTCTCTCTCTCTCTCTGTCTCTCTCATGTTCTCTTTTATTTGCCTCTCAAGCATTACTCCAACCTAAGCACAGTAAGTGCTCCATTCGCTCATGAGTCATAGACGCAAACACATCGTACCATCACACCTAAAGCACTGCCAGCGTTTGAACGATGGGCTGCTATCATGGTTACGATGACATATTACCTCATTTTCTGCCATGTCATCAGTGTGTATTTATGCTTTAAGTGCATGGACTTGTCATTAGTGCCTGTGAAATGGTTCAGCTTAAGTGACATCATTTGACACATCATCGAGTCCTCCACTCTGGAGCTGTTGAGTGTGTGACAGAAAGCCACCACTAATAGAATACAAATGAATCTGTATGTTGCTCCACTCATAGACTGGAAAATTGGGCTCTACAGTGGGGATCTTCAATGATACAGTATATGAACATTTCTTTTTTACTGTTAAGTGGTATGATTGCCAGTTTCAGGCGACACCTAAAAATCTAACACTTGGAAGTGGATAAAGTGTGAACTCCCTTGTCCTGAAGGCTTTCCAGGCTTGGAAAACTTAAAGTTCCAGCTTTACCTCTGACTGTTACAGAGCTCTGCCAACGGAGACTTCTTCTTTGTTATATATTATCCTGATAGACAGGGTTCCTCCAGTGGGAGAAACTTAAGAACTGCTCACTCACCCACATCTACCTTTACTAATATACCTCCTATAATGGAAGCATTTGGAACAAGTGAAGGAATTTAGCTTGCATACATATTTCCAGGTGTCTCCTGGACTATGGTGGGATTCTCTCAAGTTTCCTTTTTCATTTTAAACCAATTTCCTCCAGATTTACTTCTAACCAACTAGCCAGGTTTTCCATATTGCATTCTGACCAACACACTCTTCGTATACCTGTTATATCCATTCTACCCATTGTTGTCTCTCGATTGGACATCGGAACAAAGTATGACCTTGTTATCTCTGGATGACAGGCAGAATGGTTAAAAAACCACAGATTTCAAGTTCTTGGTATTTCAGTGTTTTGGCTTATTTTGATCAAATGCAGCAGTGCTTTAAAAAATCTAGCACCTAGCCCTTACACTATGAATGGACTGTGAACACCTGGCTCCGTGTTCGTATAATTAGCATTTCTGTTAGGTAGAACCACATGCACAAAGCAATTTTTACCCATCAACCCACTTTGAGGAACTTCTTAGATCTTTTTGTAATTATGTACTTACAGGAGGCTAAAGTTTAAATCAAATCCACTCTTTTCATATAGACGTGTAGCTGTGTGCAGGGAGGATCATAAAATTCAAAGCCTCACCTGATGTTTGGTTTAGCGAGCACAGAAAATCTTCTTACTTGCTAATTGGTGCAAGCGGCTCTCAATGTACATGGATCTTGAGGTGTTAAAATGATGATAAAATGATGTGTCAAAACATCAGCTTTGTTGATTCGATAGTTCAACTGAAATCGAATAAATTTTCCATGTTTAATATAACAAAAGAATTCTTCCTGCCTTGAGCACCAAGGCATAGCTAGCTTCTTTGGATACTATTTGAAAAATGTTTTTGTTTCCTGTCTGCCCATCATTTTTTCTGGTTTCTTTTTCTTTTTTTTTCTTAAACGTGCCAAGGATGCTTCCTCATCGTCCTGTTGTTCTTGGCAGGTAGTGTGAAGGAAACCTCATGCGGAGTGCGGTTCGGGTATGAGGAATGCTATGAAAATCCAGAGGTTTTCATGCCACTCAAAGCACCAGAGAGTGAATGAGATCCAGATACTTGGTTGGTCTCACCGAACTCTAATCTGGTAAAGTTTACTTGCTTATGGAGTCAAGAAGGCAGAGTATTGTAAATGTCTGTTTCCAGACTGGGATGGTCACAATGAGAGATGTGTACATGGAAAGGAGCATGTTGGTATATGGTTGGTTTTTTGGTCATGTGTTGCCAGGGTTTGGACTCCAACATCTGTTCTTGCTTGATTAAACTTGCCATTTGAGATTTGCCTATTTGGCTCAAGTTTGCCTATACCTAGAGCCAAAGCTTTGCTTTTGGGTTTTCCAAATGTAGTTCTAGATCATCAGGTAAGGTTTTGTGCTAGACCTACTTCTAAGCTGATCTCAGGACTACTACAGAAGGGTTCCGCAGGGGTTCTTCACATGATTAATGATCCTAGCATTCTTGTGACTCACAAAGCCTTTGTTTATTTCAGTACATCTCCCGAGGTACAACCTCAAGAACCTTTTAGTCCCTTTTAGGGAAACCCTGTTTTATTTAAGAGTGCAACAAAATAATGTTGGCCCTGAACCCTCATCTATTAACTTCCCAAGTTTCCATAACAGATAACATGATAACAGTTGTTCAACACTCTTAGATCTTTATGTTCTGTGGTAGACCAGATGATTCTAAATTCCAATCTCAGGACTATGACACTCTCAGAAACAGTAAGAAAGATTTTTTTAATGGGATGATTAATGATTCTAGCATTCCTCAGACTGGGAAACTCTCTGTTCCAGGGTTCTACATCATACCTCTCAGTGTTCCCCCAGAGGCACAACCAAAGAACCTTATAAGGCTTTTAATAGCTCAGATAGTCATTGCTGGAACCTTGAGCAGGGCCCAGAACCCTCATTTATTATCTTCACATTTACATCATATTGGAATAGGGGAACCATTTTCCTTTTTTTTCATGATTTTCAGTTTCGAAAATGAAATCTGTTCCAAGGTTCTGCGTAGTTCTACCAATAAGAATTGAGAGACTTATGGTGCAAAATTTTTTATATATTGTCCTATAAGCTTAGAGAACCAATGAAGCAGCCTTGACCACAGAACCAAATCTTCATCCATGGACTTGGGAACCACCGTTCTACACTCATGACAATGGGTTCCTTAATGGATCTTGATGAAGAATGCTGAAAGTTTTAGCTTGCTAACAGTTTCCACATGGAAGCCCTTTGTCTTAGGGTTTTTTAAACAGTCTTAATAGGTTCCTCCTTCCATTAAGGAAAACTAGAATAAGACTATACGGTCTTACCATTTCTTTTTCTATGAGTGCACCTGTTTACAGAAAATGACTTTTGCTGCTCCGGATTTCCCGCCCTTTTTTGTAATGTCTGTTAAGGACATGCTGTAAAGGCACATGCGCACACATGCTTTTGCTTTTGATCGTCTGTTCATTGTACATGAGGAACCTGAGACACACTGCAGCAAAGCTACATCCATGTGCATTCCCATCAAGCACCAAGGCTTGGCTAGAGGAACGAAATATCTGTTCATGCTCACGTCTGAGCTTTCTTTGGAATGATTCTGCAGCTGGTGCTACATGCTCTCACCTTGTCCCCTGTTCAGTTTAGTTTCAAGTCGACGCGTTTAGTGCTTTCAAGTTCCATAATGTAATGCAAATTTGACTATTATAATGGGGAAACTTCTAATAAAAACATCAGGCTGGTCCAGTGACTGCATCACATATGTAATGTTTCAGTTAAAAAAAAATAGAGATCGAACCAAGTAACGTTCTCATAAAGTTCTTTGTTTTAATGGTTACCTTCTTAACAGCCTTCTTAAGATGTTTTATGTTAATTATGTCAAAGAAACAGTGTGTGCTTGAATGTTTGATCATTTGCATGTGTGTGTGTGTGTGTGTGTGTGTGTTATTTTGGGAAGGCAAGGAAAAGGTAAGGAACACGTCATTCTAAAATGGTTGAACGTATATCCTGCAATAAATCCACTGACACATTTGAACACAGCTCCCTGCTGTGCATGTGTGTTTGTGTGTGTGTGTTTGTGTGTGTATTTGAGTGTGTGTGTGTGTGCACTCATGAGAATGTCTTGTGAATTCTCATTTTTTGTGCATTCTTGTTTGATTTTATGGGACTTTCACTGGTGTGCGCTTTAGTGATTTTCTCTCCTCAGCCTCACACTTGGCTCGGGCACAAACGCAAACAGCCGCCTCAAAATCCAGCCCTTGCCATTCATCTCAAGTGCTAATTTGAATGATTTGTTTAGCCTCTTATTAAAAGTAACTGCTTCCCTGCCCATTAGAGCAGGCACCTTATATATCTTGGCCTCGACTGAACCTCCCGTGTTTGCAACAGCAGCCGCCGTGCCCGAGCGCAGCACTAATTTGGCCACGTCGTTTTTGTTAATCAGCAGAAGGAAGGGCTTGTGTTCCCTCTGGGGAAGCCGGCCAACGCAAATGCAAATAATGAGGCCTTTGTATGTTTTTTTTCTCCTTCCCTTCTCTCATTCATTCTTTTATTACGAGCTGATGTGTGTGTGTGTGTGTGTGTGTGTGTGTGCGGCCGCCTGAAAGTGTTGTTTTATGTATGTGTGGACTGCAGGACTACGGAGTTGATGTTGGAGAAGCTTTCTGTCTGTGTGTAGTTTTGTGGGTGGTTGGCATGCATGCATTTGTTTGTGCATGTGTGCATGCACGTGTGTGTGGAGGAGGATCTGTTCAGAAATTAATACTACTTGATGGTCTGTATATGACCTGCTATTCAATCCCAGCATGTGCCTCTGTCAATATTTCTTCTCGCCACATACTCTCTCTCTCTCTCTCTCTCTCTCTCTCTCTCTCTCTCTCTCTCTCTCTCTCGTCCTCCAGAATTGTTTACCCCTAGCTTTCCTTTCACTTGTTTGCAAGTTCAGTCTCGCAGACTATTGAAACACACGCAAACAACTGATGTTCAGCTATGCGAACTGGATGTTTTCTCTCCTGGTGCGTGTCTTGTTTTTTGGCCCACGTGGTGTTTATTGAGTTACTGTTTTGTGGAAACCCGGGCCATGACTGCACGCCAGCTATTTGTTTGTGTCTGAGTGAATGCAATGGAACACTGAAAGACGTGCTTACTCGCACCAACATCAAAAGAGGTCGCCCACTTTGTTCGGTTCCCAGACTAGTATCGCTTTCAATGCAGCACAGCTGCAGAGAGCAGAGGAAACCCTGTGAAGCTGCGATGCACGATTCAGGCGTGTCGTATCGGACGTCTGATTCCTGATGTGCCGTATGTGCCGAGTCATAATCTATGTTGAATTCATTCTGGAGGTGAAAATGTGTATTGCGATTTTTTTTTCCATTAAGAAATAATGTAAATGCAGATAATCCATTCCAGCCACCCAAAAATATGACCAATATGTCCAATACGAAGTGCATGTAAACTGTATGGCTGCTTATAAAGAACTGACCCAAGCCAAGGATTCCATGTTGAGGGTCCTCACAGGAAGTCCTGCCACCAAGCTTGGGCTAAAAATAGAACAGACCGCCCACGCCACGCCAATCTGTCAACACAAAAAAACACCCGAAAAATCACCTAGCTTTTGAACACATGCCGAAGGCAACATTAGTATTGTAGGTCGACTCTTTCCAAACAACTTTGGACTGAAAAAAAAATCGTAAACTCACTCTGTTTGGATTTGCTTGGCTTTCCACTGACGCAAACAAGTTTTCAATGACTCCCGGACGGTTCGGTTCGGTTTGGCGGAAATGCTTCGCATACCGATGCAAATTTCTTGCAAAATGTCAATTCTTGTGGCGAAAATTCGTAAGGGAGGGCGTTCGTATGCCGAGTTTCCACTGTATATAGAGAGCATTGTTTTTTCTGACATCTACTTCATGGATTAGAAGAATCAGAGGAATAAATCTACTTCAAATAAGTATTCATTTGGTCCATTTACATAAAATTCCTTGATTAAATTATGCTGTAATATTTAACCATTAGTGATTAGTTAGTGGGTAGAAATAAGTTTTGTGTTGTGGTGTCACTTTTGACTAACAGCATGATGACAGATTTGATTTTTCCTTCATTCTTCTTTAAACATTCTGTGTTGGTCATCAACTTTTTGGACAATCTGTATCATCACTTCACTAATCAGACTGAACTGAAATCAAATTTAGGAAAGTCTCTGACTGACCACCGAGCTTCCTTAATTAAAATAATTAACATCGTTTGCATAAATTCACGTGATGGACATTTAGAAAACTGAGGTTGATGAATCACTGCCAGCGTTTCAACCATCGATCAGGTTCTGCTACGGTATTTATTTAGCTCTTGGGTTTGATCCACTGAAATACTTTGCTGGGTCTGCATCCAGAGCACGCTGCCAGTTGACACCCCCTGGCATAGCAGATTTAATCAATGTGCTAGATCTTAGCCTTTGGCAGCTAGAACTTTCTCTTTTTCCTTAAACGACTTGTTCAAAAATGCAATAGAGACTGTCAGTTATTTTATTGCTTAATAAAGTGCTTTATTATTCAATTTATTCATTTAAATAGTCACATTTTTTTTGCGGTAAAACGTTCCAGATGTTTTATCTTTTACATAATGCTTTGTAGTCTGTATTAGAACACATAACTGAAAAAAGCAAATAATCTAAATCAGAGGATTTATTTATCTCTTTATTTTTAGATTATTTGGCAACCAGTATGAGTATGATGAACACTATACAAGAGTATACACTATATATATATATATATATATATATATATATATATATATATATATATATATATATATATATATATATATGTATAAAATATCTGGCAATCCAGCTTAGGTAGTTTAAGCTGAAATACAGTCTGAAACACGTCTAGACATCTAAACATCAACAAGGGCATTGATGGCACTAGAAGAGATACTCAGGCTTGTACTAAACTTAATGTACTGATAATGTCTTCCCAAATGTAGAGCGGTAATAAACTCGTTGGCCGAGTGAACCCCGATTCCCTTTGGATATCGGCTGAACGCAGCCACTGAAGAAGGTGACTGAGTCCAAAGGAGGATGTCATTGCCTCATTTTGCTCTTCAGTCATTTAAGTCTACAGAGCCTGAGATCTGTTTTAAGTGCAGCTATTGGATCGATTCCATTCACTCCCTCCAAAGCTTGCATTTCGTATCAGCAAGCATAACTGAATGCAGATGAGCTTGGAGAGGCCCGAAGTCGAAATCCATATGCACGCTAATTGTAATGCCAGTTTGGAACCCTCGAGTGATGGCTTGCGAAAGTGGAATCAAATTATGATGGTTTACAACAAAGCTGACCTAGGATTAGAGAATTACAGGCTCGTTTACTTCGGGCCTGTAATGGGATTTTGGGGTCATGAATTTTTAAGGAGGTTAAGAAGGCACTTGAGCCAACCAGAAACGCAGCCAGGAAATAAAAGTTCGTGTTGAAAAATCTTCATTAAGATCGCATGAGGAATGAAAAACATTCGTAGCGGTGCTAGTAGAGTCTGAATAAACATTTGTCTCTTTTTTTTCTGCTACTACATCTGATTCATGAAAAATAACAATATTTTGCTTTGCTCTGGAGTGAGCACTCGACCCTCAATGTTAACTCCACCTCTTCTTTTTGGTGTTTAGGGACGTGGTGCATGGTGTGATGTACACCTACCAGGTTCAAACAATCTCCAGATGGGGAGACAGCGAACCGTCTCCTCCACTGTTCCACCGTCTTGGAGTGCCATACTGCGGAGATGGGATCATCCAGAGGTGTGTTTATGTGACAGATTTTCAGTTTCATCATTATCATCAAGCACTTCATCCAAACCTTAATGATGTTCACATGCATGCTGCTTTGTATTAATTCCTATTCTCTTTTGGCCCCCCCAGGTCCCAGGGAGAGCAGTGTGATGATAAGAACTCCATAAATGGGGATGGCTGTTCGAGCCAGTGTAGGAAAGAACTGTTCTTCAACTGTGTAGGTGAGTGTCTCAATAGTTCAACCTATTAGACCAGAAGAGTGAAAGCTACAGAAGTCTTTCTTCACGCCACATGAATCGGAACCTCACAGAGAAGATTAACAATTTTATATCTTATAGGTACTACTGTTTAAAAAAAAAAAAAGAGCCACGCACACAATCGCTAAAAGTAGCAGTCGCTAAATGGGTCATAAAAGGCCACAGAAGTGATTTGTCACTTGCTAGTGTGAACATCGTGTTGCACATCTGAACCTGATTGTACTCAATCGCAATGTAAAATGTGTAATAATCCCCTTAACACATACACTGTTAGCCTTGTCCCTACACACACTTCTGTTCCTTTCCTCCAAGAATTTTCAAGCAATGCGACATCCCCATCACGTCTGGAAGACATTTTATTCAAAAGAGCAGGCCAACAAATTCAGAATGGATACTTTGGCACCTCGTCTGCATCTTTGCTTTATGCATAATGAACACTTTTCCGCTGCTCTTCGGGTTTGACCCGAGGAAACCCGTGTCACATCCAGTCTCGGCTCCACACATATGGAAGTTATGTGCAATGTGCTTGTGAACATGAAATTAACATGTTTCGTCAAAACGGCACATGTAAAGAGTCATGTTACACGTGATCCCAGGCATGGGCAGATTTGGACGTGTTCGCCTCAGGGATTCTGCTCCCAATGAGCGTGGACGCTAGAAACACTGGCAAATATCTAAAGCGGTGCTGACCTTCTGTCCCCAGCCAGATGTCACCTTTATTTAGATCTTCTGGAGTTCTCTTGATTTGTTCTCATACAGCTATCACGGTACCTGCTATTTTCCTCTGCTGCATACTTTCACTGGAAGAACTCACATCTGTGTAGCGGCTTGAATTGTTTGTAGATTTCACATGGAAACTGAGGAGACCATCTGCCCGTCTGTCTCTCTGTCTGTCTGCCTGTCTGTCTGTGTCTTCCTGACTTTCTCTCTCTCTCTTTCTGCCTGCCTGACTGGCCTTTAGCAATATTTTAAGCTAATCTAATTGAAAGTTTGAACAAAGGACGTACATTTTCTTCCTACTTCTTTGGGTCAGTGCCAAAGTGTTTAGCCTAAAACAGTATTTTAATTATTTTAGCAAAATTAAGTCAGCTTAGCTATCAGATACATCAAGCTAGCTATCCTTAAATAAAGCTATCCATGTCCATCTACAGACAAGTGGGTAAAAGCAGTTCTGCCATGAGATTGAAGCATTAGCTAAACTAGCTAGACATATGTTAGCACCAATCATGCAGACATCGCTAACCTGTAGTTTAACATAAAACACTGGTTCAATTATATAAACATTTTTTCAGGTCCAGCTGAGCTAATGTGAACTCAACATCAAACAAAGCTAGCTATTCTTTAGTAAACTATTGTGTTTTTAAACAAAATATCTAGCCATGTCTGCTAACAAGTGGATTATAGCTAAACCAAAAGCCATATCATAGATAAGATAGATAAACTAAGCAAGCTTAATGCCAAGACTGTGGCAACTGATTAGCATAGCAAAATTAGCAGTCAGTCTGAATAGACAACTAGGTAGGTTAGCTAAATGAAACCTCTAGCAATGTCTGTTAAGAAACTACTTTCAAAGTAAAAACAAACCGAAGTCTGCTGCACAAAGCAACTTTACCTAGACAACTTTCACATTATCACAACTAACATTAACATTACTTACTAAAAAGCAGGTAGCAGATGTCAGGCTAGATATCCTTAGATAAACTAGAGTAAATCAACCCTCTAGCCATGTCTAGCCTTTCTTAGTGTTTAGTATAAAACACAATAAAGTCGTTTTCCAGAATTTGCTTGAAGAACCTAGCTAGCTTGCCATAGCTAGCTTTGCTAGCATAAACATTACCTCAGCTGTAGCTAGCAGAAGTGTCAAGCTAGCTATACTTTACTGTATTTTGTAGTAAAGCCTGTAGACATGCACTTATTATGAAAATAAAACCCAATAGCTATGTTTTCTAGCAAGCTAGCAAACAGAAAGCTCAACATGTGCCAGATTTGCACTGACACTACAAGAATAAGGTGAATCATGTAGCTAGTAAGGCATATTGCAACTTCTGACACCATGTGTGTGTGTTTTCTTTCTAACTGCAGTAAGCAGAGTGTGTTTGAGAGAGTGTGTGTTTGAGAGTGTGTGTGTGCCCCCTTCGGCAGCCCCACGTTTCAACATCGGCAGAGCTAGGCTGAGGGGAGCATTGGAATTTGCATAGAGGCCAACTTGGCACAGCAATTCTCTGTCCCCCTTACTGGAACCCCTGACTCTGGGAAGTCGGGGGGGGGTGTTTGAAAGAAAGAGAGGGATAGAAAGAGCGGGACGAGGAAGGAGGGAGTGCCAGAGAGAACGATGCAGCAGAGGGAGGACACAATGGAGAAAAATTGATTGAGAGGGAGAGGATGGAGGGAATATGGATGTGAGTGGTGGAGAAACTGGAACAGGAGGAAGAGAAGAATAAGAAACAGTGGAGCAAGAGATGGATAAGGAAGCAGTGTCTGGAAAAGACATCTCTCTCTTTTGCTCATTTCTTTCTCTATCAGTCTGTACATCTACCCCCTCCCCTCACCTTTCTTAAATAGAAATAAATATGAAAGTCACCTAATCTGATAAATTCATCATATCCCATTACTCTCGCAAATCCTTTTTTCCGCACCTTGGCTATTGCAGCAGGACTCTCCTTTCTTTTGCAAAATTCATCTCATTTTTTGTCATCCAAAACCAATCTGCTCTGACCTGGCAGCGAGGACATGTATGTTTGCTCTTCTCTTCCTCCCATTCTCCCAGAGAGGAGAGGAATGGTAAAAAAGACACAAGGGATGACACCAAAAAAGCTTTGTTTTTCTTTAAAAGCACCTACTGATAATCTTTGGCAGGGATGCTTCCTTGTCGCTTTTTTCCCCGTGTCGCTGGGTTCAGACTTGTGTTTCAGATGATCCTCCTGTTGGAGTGCAGAGAACGGAAACTTAGTTAGCAGTCGTATAGTTAGTGTCGTGTAAGTTTGCGAAGGTTTTAAATCTTTTCCATAAAATGTATTTCAATCATGAGCTAGTAAGCTAATTGCATCCCTGAAAAATGTGTTCTTATCCTTATGAAATTACAGCCTTCACATTACACAAAAACGTGTAAACTCTTCTGTTTTGAAGACTTTCCTTGTTGGAAAACTTGTTACAAAGTAAACACTGGAGACTCCTTCCATAAATGTTCATTAAATGTCTCCTTACAGAATACTTTACCATCAGTGACACCACATTTGTAGAGCGTCTTATCCACAAGAGTCTATACTGCATTAGCTAGAGCTGCTGAAAGCTAATCAACACACACAGAAGCTTAACCCACAAGTTCAGTCCCACTTTACACCAGTGTTAACAAGCAAACAAGTTGAAAGTGTGGTAACAAGGAAACTTTACACCTTATTCTGTTTCTGTCTCACAGACGAACCCAGCATGTGCTACTACTATGATGGCGACGGAGTTTGTGAGGACTTTGAACGGGAGACAAGTGTAAGGGACTGTGGTCTGTACACCCCAAGTGGTTTCCTGGATCAGTGGGCCACGACGGTGGAGACCTCCCACGAGGAAAGGCTCTACTGCCCAGCCGAGGTGGCATCGGGATACCCTGCGATCACCAAGGTAGAACCTGTTTGATCATCGATACATTTGATAGTCCAGGCCACAATTTCAGAAAGGTTAAAGGACTTTTTCCATTGAAAGATAAAATAGATGGGTCTGTTTACCAGGGTGCATACAAAGCTACTTGTTTACACATAAAAGATAATTCCTAAAATCTTGCTAAGAGTGCATGGTGTAAGTAAAACAGAAAATTACCTTATGTGGTACTGTTTGATTAACATTGTTTATTGATGTGTTTGCTTTGGGTTTATTGCCTTTGTTTTGGGTGGACTTGTTTTTTGATGGCACTTTATTTAAATCCCATAGCGTCAAATAACAATTACATAAACTTTTTCCTTGCTGTTAAAGGTGATCTCAGCATACACAGTCCTTTGTCACTGTGTGCAGCCAGACACTGGCATGGCTGTGACGGACATTCTTTTTAGCGAAACTTGCTCTTGGCAGGAAGATGCATTCTCTTTCCCGCTTGTAAGACTGAAGATAACATCTCTAGCATCCAAAAGACCCTAAACCTGTCTATCAGAATTACACACCAACCTCTGTGTCAAGCGGACCCTTGTGCACAGTGACCTGGCCCCATTACAGCCAAGGTCGGACTGGGTCACTTTAGCTCAAGAAGATCAAAGTCAGACAGAAAGGAGACGGATGAGGTCATTTGAACCTGAATGATACAGTGCATATGGAGGACGTCAGGCCTGTAAGAACTTGACGGATGAATTGAGAGAATTTGCCGTTTAGAGTGCTTCTGAAAAATCCCACTCTTGCTTCTGTTCTCTCTTTTTTCACCAGCTGTTTCATGCAAGATTTTCTGTTTTTGTGGTTTATAGTACAGCAAATAGTAAGTGCAGAACAGTCTACATCAGATTCTTTCTTTAAATTAAGTGGGAATGTCAGGTCATAGTTGTCTTAGAATTTCTCTTTTTTCTTGCGTCCTTCAGACATAATCACATTAAATTTTCACAATGAAAACCTCATCAGTCAAAATAAACCAAACACAGACAGTTGTGGTTGATGAGAAATGGATATCTTGGATCATCCCTGCAAAGTTCCATATCTACTTCTGAGTGTGTTGTATGTGATCTGGCCATGATCTAGTTTTGGAATGGCATATCTTTGGCATATCTCATCATAATCCCATCCTGTCATGAAGCAGAGAGTGCGTGAGGTCTATCTCCTTAGAAGTATCTGCAAACAGTAAACACATCCCTGCCTTGCCTTGCTTTATCCGGGCCTGTTGATGATCAAGGTGCCTGCACCATTTTCTCTGCGCTGAGACGTATGCTTGTCGTTGTTTTGTTGATATTGTGGTCTTCCTTCATTTGTTATGTCCCTACAATCAGAAGATTCAGTGCAGGATCTGCTGCTTCAAAGGTCGTGTTGGGCCAGCTTCTCCCACAGGGAATGAAGTTAGTTGATAGGGATCAGTCCGGATGCTTGAAAGGAACCCGTGGAAGATGGAGTAAGGCGGGAAGGGACTGTGTCTCTGTCGAAGATGCCAACAGGCCTGCAGCCACAACTGCTATCCACCATGAAGAACACACAGCCTTTTAGGTCAAACGAGCAGATTTTCATCGTTGTGAGAGCCATATGCGAGAACACCCACCCACCCACCTACTAGTTACAATCCCCACCATCTGACTGTGTGAGTATCTCATACGTAGAAAGAACAGGATGTCTTTGCTGCGCTGTATTTTCTATCTGTGTGGGCCGGGCAGAAATGTTCTTGGCCTGGCTCATCTACCGCAACCCACCAGCACTTTACAGACTTTTACACGCTCGTTGTTTTGACCTGCGCCTCGAAGTGAAATTGATCCTCAACTTATCCCAATTTTGACTTTGCAGTATGTCAGCATTCGGTGGAGTGCATCTGGGCTGGAGCGTGGTCAAGAAAACAGCACGTGGCAGCATGTTCGTGTAGAATGCTTCCAGAAAATTCTGCATGGCCGCTGCTTGTGAGCTGGAGAAGCCTCCTCGGCTGGTTCCATTCCCAGGCCACGCGGTGAGCGAGTCGTGTACTTGGGTATAAAAATATACAGACAGCCACCATGCAGAACAGCAGGACTGCTGGAGCTTTAGCCAAATCCAGCATTGTCCAGCGCCAAAGCTGATATCCCATCCACTGGTTAATGTATCTGCCCTGTTTTTTTCGGATCATGATGAAATTGGGTTTATTTTTTGTTCAAGTCATTCTAGTTATTCTTCACCTGTTTCAGAAGTGAAGGCTCTTTAGAAAGTCTTGTATCATGTGTATCTGAGAGAAAGAGAAAGAGTATTCCACAGTATCCAGTTATCATTTTATCCCCCCTTAAAGTGGTGGATATGGGACCTATCCAGGTAATTCTAGGTGCAAGGCAGGAATATACAATGGATGGATGTCCATGGCAGAGCATCCCACATGGTCATTTGCATCCAAGTGCAATTTAGTGGCCAGGTCACTATACACACTGATATGATGTTTGATGTATGATGTTTCGGGAGGTGGATTCAAACCAGAGAACTCGGTGAAACTCCATGTGGATACAGGGAGAGCTTTGTGCTGTAACTGGAGCTCAGCATCAAACCCTGGATTCTGGAGCTGTGACGAGGTATGTGGCACAGGGCGTAGCATTGCTTGCTCCATGCATTTTGAAACTTGAGCTTGGGTTTCTGTATGTGTGGAGTTTCATATGATGTACCCATGTTGCTCAGGGTTTCCTTGGGGATCTCTGATTTCCCTTCTGCCTCCCAGAAACATTCCAGTTTGTGGACTAGCGATGCTAGATTGCCCAGTAGGTATGAAGGAGTGTATGCATGGTGCCCTGTGATAGACTGGTTTCACATTCTGTGTGTGTTATCACCTCATGCCCAGTGTTTGCTAGATCCACCATGTCCCTGACAAAGGATCTGATCAAATTGGGGTTTTTAGGGAAACCAATTGTGATTCCATCCTGATTTCAGAGTCACCATTAACCTTTTTATTGGATAAGCAGCACCACTGAATGTGAAGCATCAAAGTATGTTCTTCCAATCAATATATGGAATTAGGACTGATGAATGAGGTTAAGATAACATTGGGTGATATTAAAGGCTATAAGCGTAGCACTGATTTTTTTGCAAAATGAAGCAACTGTGAAAAAGCCCATTACAGACATCAATGGAAGTGCATTTTACCTCACTGATAAGTATTGTGTTGAAAATTTGTGAAGATTCCAAATGATAACAAAGTCATTAGAAACCATATCCTGTGAAAGCTATCTGATATTTATTATACATGACTGATTGCTTGTAATCAATTTCCAGTTTTTCAGGCGGTGCCATGACAAAGCGCAGCAGCTAAGATCGCATTAGAGAGCGTTAATGATATTTTTACATCACACTGCTCATGTAATTATGCACCAGAATTACCAGTGACACAAAATAATCAAAATGATTTATCACTCTCTTTTTCTCTTCTGATGCTCACCGGTGCATGCAGTGTGAGGTTAATTAAGGGAGCCCCACATCCCAAACATGGCCGAGCTGCAATAGGACACATAGTCCTTCCTAAGCAATATGTATTCAGTGCTTGAACAGAACATCCTGTTCACAGAGCTGTACCACAGGGATGCTGCTTTTAGCTGAGGTTGGCCTAGAGGGGATTTTGACAGCAACTCTGCTGCACTCAGGTTAACAACAAGCATGTGTTAGCATAGTAGAGCGCTATGGTTTCAATAGGTTATATCTCCAGAGCCCCTACACCACACTGGGCACTGACGCAAGACTTAGTATTCTCAGGAGGCCATGCAGCACAAATGACAGGCCTGAGAGCACTGCTCTCCATGCAGCTACATGCACACGGAGCTCGCGCAGAGCTTTTTTGCATGGCCAACTGGCTAAAAGGTCACATTAGTAATAGCTCATTTCATTGCAAAGTCACTTTACGATAATGGTTTTCAGCTATTCTCTCAAGGGCGTGTGAGTGTGTGTGGGATAGCAGTTTTGCCAGCCTTCTGTGTTTCTGGTGGCTCTGGACCGTCTCGTGTTTGTGCGGAAGTTCGCTGAAGTGTTTCAAAGGCTGCCTGTGTGATTGCTTTGCTGGAGCTAATAGAGACTGGCTGAGGTATTTTATATGGTCTGGACACTTAAAGAGAAAGTACATGTATTTATAGGTAGTTATAGCATGCTTTTTGCAGGTACTGTGTCGAAAATATACGATAAATTTATATGATACAAGCTATGCACGTCCACATACGTGATATATGGGACTAAGTGTCTCTGGTCGTCTGGAGAAACTGTCAGATTTTGCTGTGAGTCACTTCGGAGCTTTTCTGCCAATTACATACTTTGACCTTTCTAGTTTAAAGAAAACATAATTCTATTTATCCAAAACAAGAGTTTTATTTAGTCTACTTTCTAATGTTGCCTTGGTGTCTGTCTGCAAAAGTCATATTGGTTTAACAATTGCAGATGTTGAAAACCTCACTAGCTGATTTTCCTCACATGATGAATGTCATGGTTTGATCAAGGTTTTGGAAATCTATGTGCCATACACATATTTGTATTCAGTTTGCAGTCAGTTGATGACTACAACGCTCAAAATGCCTACGATGCTCAAAATGTTTAAATGACCAACAGAACACAAGTGAAAAATGAATGAATGAATGAACCAGTGAGATCAGTGGAATCACCGTTTGTGACCACCGATTGACGTGGACGATCCTGATAATCAAAGTGAGAACTCATTTGCCTTAATAAATGTTAAATTTGTTGGGACAATGAATCAGCTAACCCGTTAAACAGGTTCAAGATCTCATGTGCAATCTTAGGCCCATATACCTATGGGTTTTTGTTCCAACCAATCAGGAGCCATACCTATTTAATGGTGGCCAATCAGCTATTAACTCTAGCTAACGCTTGTTAGGAACAAAAAACCTGCAGAAACCCTGGATAAATTTGCCCAGCTATTAACCCTGTGCACAGAAATTTACGCAATGATCAGCAATCGTGCTTGCACCCACTTCCAGAAACATAGCACACAGCAGGTTTCCTTTTACAGCTGGAGATAATGTCCCACTTCCTTAGTCTGCATGCACACCGAAAGCTAAAATCTACATCATAGCAGAAACACTCAGTAACTGAGAAAAATACAGTGGTGACTTTGCCATACCACAAAATCTTCTCTTGTTTCAATTATCATTAAAAGGAGCATCTGGTTTTCCCATAAGAGCCCAGCCTCTAAAAGGCAACCTCCATTTACACGCATGGCTGTTAACACATCAGATTTTAGGGGAGCATGGCCAGCAGCTCTGAGGGCTAAGGGAGAATGTCATTTATGTTAAGTGGAGGTGGTTCGCTTATGGAACGCTCTTGGGAAGCCATCGGCAGACCGCACATTTTACTCATGCACCCAAAAGTGGCATGTGAGGCAGCCGTGGCTTTGGCTTGTCAGACGAGGAGAAGCCATGGGTTATGGCACAGTTAGACCATTTTAGACATCGGTCTTGTTTCCTTTTCGCCAACTCAGACCTGCCTCAGACCTTTACACACGTTATGTAAATGATATGGGGGTTTTTGCTTTAGAGAATGCTGGTACATGTTATCACGCCACCTTTTTTCCAATAATGACAGGATTCTTGAATGATTAACATTTCTGAACTCTCCGATATTAACTAACACTCCTGAAAGCCCCACCCTTGACCCTCATCTCACATGAGAATACTCTCTTATCTTGATTTTCCTGCTTGAAAAGTGCAGACTTTCAAGGTATATGAAAAATGTTTTGAGAAATAAAATCCATTAATGTATATAGAAAAAGTCAAAAACCTAGTTAAAGTGATATAGAAAAAAAAATCGAAAATCATGAACATTTCAGTTCTTCAAGTATCCTTTATTTGTCACATATACATTACTGCACAGTGAAATTCTTTCTTCACATATCCCATTCTTTAAGTGTTGGGGGTCAGAGCGCAGAGTCAGCCATGACACAGCCTCCTGGAGCAGGGGTGGGATGTTGAGGCAGGGTTAGGAGCCATGCTCAAGGGTCCGGCAGTGGCAGCTTGGTGGTGCTGGGCCTTGAACCCCCATCTTTCAATCAACAACCCAGAGCCTTAACCACTTAAACTACCATCATCCCTGATAACTAATAATAACTAATAACAAATGCTTTCGGCTGCTCCCTGTTCGGGGTCGCCACAGCAGACCAACTGGTCCGCACAACAACTTGGCAAATGTTTTACGCCGGATGCCCTTCCTGACGCAACCCTCCCATTTTTCCTTGGGAGAGGCTTGGGACCGGCACTGCATCCAGTGGCTGGGGTTGGGGCATTGGCTGGAATCAAACGCGGGCCTTTCGCATGATGGGCGAGTAACCTACCACTGAGCCACCAATGCCCCAATAACTAATAACAAATAATTGACAATAACTAAAGAAAATCGATAATTTATTAATGGTAATTCTTTAATATCTAATCAGTTCAGTGTAACTCAATAGAATTAGACAGTCTGAAGAGTTTAATATATAGGATAAGTAATAATCTGTAAGATTGAAAGATTCTGGTTGAAATATGCCAAAGTTACCAGTGTTGGAGGATCAGCGCTAAAAAACGCCGGTTTACTGGGTAAAAATATGCAGAAAATCCCCTACTGAAGAAGCTGCACCTGCATGAATTTTGGGTTCTATTCTGCATAATGTTGTTTCCAGCTAGTCTTTCGAAGTCTTTAGCGGTTAACCGAGATTTGTGTCTGGACGTTTGGCTCTGAGGTTTTGAAAGAGCATTACCTCACATGGAAAGCTCTAAGCAGGGTTTCTTGTGTCGTGATGGTAAAGCAAACCTCACACAGGTCTCCCTGCAAATGTCTCACAGATGTTGCGCTAGCTGGCAAGAACCTTTCCTGTTTGTCCCAGAGAAAAAAAAAATCACAGTTTATCCAGCACATTCAGAGAAAATAAACTGATTTGTATAGACAAACTAAGAATGTGCACTCACTGGGAGATGAATATTTGTGTAGTTAAAGGGGAAAAAAACCTCCACAGGAGTGGTAGGACACTAAAGAACCTCGGGTAAGCTCGTATTTTGAGAACATTAGGCAGGTAGCCACGTTTCAAAAGGCTTATGAGATCGTTTATTATTTCCTAAATTGAAATGTCATAGATCATAGGAAAGTACATATGAGCCATCCGCAGCATATTTGTTTTAAAGATGGAGTTGAGGTGGAACTGATGTGGATGACCCCAATACCCTTGGTACCTGCTCGTGATTTGTTTAGGTTGTAAACAGAAAGCAAGTGCTTTCTTTTTTTCGCCTTTAATCCATGGCCTGCTTTGCTGCCAGCTCTTGCAGCTGTTCCTGAATTAGCAGTTTAGAGCAGAAAATCAGGCACAAGATTCCTCTTGAGGATCTTGAGCTGTGTGCTCTCAGTGACTGACCTAGCTCGAACCCCCAACTGCTGAGCTTCTCTGGAACATCTATACCAATTCTTATTCAAAAAATGTAGTCATTTGTTATCCGTTAAGCTCATTTTTTATTCCTGAAAGTTTTTCTGAGGACTCCAAAATTTCCAGTAGCTATTCTTTGCTAGGTTTTGCTAATTGATTCTGTTGGGAATAAGGTGTTTGTGCTAGAGATTGGGAAAGATGGAGATCCAGATTACAGACCTGGCAACCTTTATGCATTTTGTGTATGAGCTCCTCTTTTTAGTGTTATTGCTGATATTGATTGATATCCCAGGATTCCCACCCACCGCTTCTCCTTAATTTTAAATTTAGTCATCTTGATTTCTGTCAAAGTAAATGGACAATGTTTTGAGCACGTTAATATGGAATAAAATATCTCAGTGTATTGTGTGTTTGATGGAGATATCAGACAAAAATATAGTTAACAACAGTTAATATATTTATTAGGGACATCATTGAAAATTTTTGGTCAAAAACTGGAAGAGAGAGGAAAAAAAGGATAAAAAGCTATAGTACATAGTAGTGTGTGTATATATATATATATATATATATATATATATATATATATATATATATATATATATATATATATATATATATATATATATATATATATATATACATCCAGACGGTTGAGGAAATGCTCCTGAAGGTCAGCTCTCAAGATCTTTTGATTTCTTTCATCTTGATTTTTGTGATAGAGGAGAGTGTATGAGAAACCCCTCCTTCCCAAAACTTCACAGCTGGTCTGAATTGCATCTTGGAACCACATCGTCAAGCCATCCCAGGCGGACTTTGTTTTCAGGAGTGAACGCTGGAGGATATTTGCTTATAATTAACTTCAAAACATCCAGTCTCGCCGAGATCCATGTGGTCCATGGTGGATGCACACCATACTCTAGCGATGTTCATCCAAGGTTGGGGTTTGTTGACCAATCCGATGGAGGAAAACATCGCCGAAGGATGTGGGACATGGAATAAAAAAATCTAGTTCCATTGTGCGAGGCGAAGCCTACTGAGCTGTCTTCAACTGTTTAGAAAACGTGTCACGTTTTCTGTGTCAGCAATGTTTTTTTGCAGATTTTTTTTTGCAGTGATGTTTTTTTTGCAAGACTGAATTTTTGCCCATGCTGCATGACAGGAATTCACGAATCTTGCCTCCGTGTTCTAATCAAGCTATGGAACTCGATTGCTCTTGGCAGGTCTCGGTAGCCGTTTGTCACCGAAACGAACGATCCTTAACAAGCTCGCAACATTTAGTGTGCTGTTTCTTCCACCCTCTTTTTTTTTTTACTTTACTACCGCCCATTGCATTCTTGCAACTTGTGGTTTCTGATGATTTATTGTACATCATTTGTTTTATTGCTTTATTTTCCCCCGTGTGTTGCTTGTGTTAGACCTTGCTTTGGCTGCTGTGTTGTGGTTTAGTAGTGATGTCACAGGGCTGGAATGCTGTCTATGGGGAGACTTTCTCTCCCTGCTTCTGGACAGGCTTCCTCCCAGACCTAGTGGGTGGGGGTCTGGATTTATTTACTCTCCTTAACAACCAAATCAAAATAATGACAACTCCATTTGGAGGTGCTCGTACTGTAGGAGACTCTGCAATTATATAACAGCAATTTGGGGAGGTGCTGCTGGTGGTGATGGTGCTTGTGTGAAGACCTTTAATGAGCGGTTGGGTGTACACACACTCGCAGGCTCGGAGTAACATGCCGAAGTGGCGCAACCCACCGGTGGAGGAAAAAAGACAGCCTGGTGGGACTGACTTTCCACCTTGTCTCAACCTTCAGGTCTTTTGGAGCATCTCACAACAGATCTGTAAGGCAGACAGAACTGGGCTTTATCTGGGATGTTTGCGCTCAGATTACTCAGATAAGTTTAAAGCTCATATGACTAATATCCAATTTCATTGGTTCAGTGGAAAAGTCAAAACAGTGGAAAAAGTGTCCTTGTTTTTTTTTTTTTGCTATGTGTACATTTTGGTGTAAAAAAAGGTGCTCAGGCTTTAGTCAACCACAACTTCCATCCATCCAGCAGACAAATTGATGTACAACAAAACAAACAAACAAAAGAAGAAAACAGATGCTAACATACAACTTACAAATGCAATGAACATAAAAAAACAGAAAGGTCTTGTGGGAAACAGCAGCAAAACACACCCAAACAAACAAAAAGCAAAAAAGTCAAGCAATTTATTTCAAATGTGTTCTGCTTATACTTTCTGATCCCACCTTTATCTTTCCCTTTTCGAGTCTTTCACTTTTCTCTGAACGCAGCTTCAGACACCAGCTCAGCCGATTATCTAAACCACAGACACATCTCACCTGTTCACGTTCAACCCCAATCAGCAAAACAGCACCATAATCCTAGCAGGACTGTCTCGTATTACTTTGTTTTAATGTGACTGGCCTTGTCTGCCCTCAGAGCTACAAGGATTTCTGGTTGGCTCTTTAGCATGCAACTTCAAAATAATTTCATGTGGAGGACGAGGAAAATAACAATATGACAGTTCAAGAGAAGTGTGGAAGCAGTTACAGCTTACGAGCCTGCATATGGTTGATGTGATTCCAAAGGGAATGTCAATCAGAAAAAAGAGAGTTTGATGGTAGAAGAAAAGAAAACATGTGGAGATTCGTGATATTGAGTTGTGGGGTTTTGTACAGAATTATTAACACTTAGCCTACAGTCATGCTAGCAGTTGACAAGTCACTTGTAGCTTGCCTCTGGTGCTTGTGTACAGACTGCTACTGTTGTGACTTGAAGACATGTTCTAGGACAGGGTAAGATGAAGCCATAGAGGAAATAAAGTTGCGGGGAACTGAAGAAAAGTTGGACTACACGTGCCACAGGTTTACTCCCTGGAATCACTTGGGCCAGTGGCTTAAATTCCCAGATTTTATCATTTTCAGAGCATTATTTTTAATTTGCTGCTCTTTCCCCTCCACAGACCTGCCAGTCCAAGGTGTATGACTTGTCTCATGGTATTTCCCAGTATGCCTGGTTTCCTTGTCGTGAAGCCCAACAAGTTTCCTGGTACCGCCCATACTGGCTGAAGGTGAGTTTACCATCTTTGACTCATCTTCCCGTGAGTTGAATTGTGTTCAGTTCTTGAATCTGATTGCTTGACTTTGTTTCTAGAGACAGCAACTCTGACAGTAGCTCGTCCAAATATGTTATTGTTTCTGTAGTAACTAATTCACAGGGTCTGGTGATGGAAGGACTGCTAGTAGCTGCTATAAGTGATATAATCTGTTAGTAAATAACTGGTTTCATGTTATTTCCACTACATGAAATGCATTAAGTTCAACGAGCGGGAAATTATTCTGACATATTGCTTTTTGATAAAATGGAAAGCAATCATTTGCAAATTGTTGTAGGATAAGTGGTATAATACTGTTATGTTATGGGAAAGTAATCAACCACTGTGACATGTCCATTCACAGGCCTATTTCTCACACCCGATGGTAGCCACGGCAGTCATCATCCACCTGGCAGCAGACGGGACGACCATTTTTGACTCGGTGCAACCTCAGACGCAGTGCAACATCTCTGTGCAGCTGGTAGACACCAAGGACAAGATCCACAGCTTAGGTGTGTTGAAGAATAAAATCAGAAACTTCCTATCAATTGTGGCATTCTTCTCTTTTTATTTGGTAACAATGGTCTGAACTCAAACACCCACACCCCTTCAGGTAACTGGCGTCTGAGTTGCCGCACCAACCCACTGGTGATCCCCGTGAGTCATGACCTCAGCATGGCTTTCTACCACACCAAGGCTATCCTCCTGATCTTCCGCTGCCCGTTGGTGGCCATCTCTGGTGTGGGTCTGCGTTCCTTCCAGTTTTTCGACCCTATCACCATCAGCAGCTGCCAGAGCAATGAGATCTATAACCCCATGGGCCAAAGGTCAGTTCAAGGGTCTACTAAAGTGTTTACAAAAATCCTGGAAGCCTTTCCACAGATATTTCACCATCCATTCTAATAACACATAACACTCTGGGTGAATTGAGTGTGTGTTAATTGTATTCCCCACATTAGAAGAGTTTTAATACTTGGCATGAATACTTGTTGGCTTGTTTGGGGGGGGAAGCTGATAATTGCAGGTCTACTTTCATGTAGAATTCCTTCTGAACCTTGGCACGATCGCAGAATTCCATATGTCACTTTACAGCATGCAGCTTTGCAGGAAAGTAAGCACTATGTTTCATCCATTTGCTGTTTTTTTAAACCATTTTGCCAATTTTTTTAGATGCATGACATCATATCATATCATATCATATCATATCATATCATATCATATCATATCATATCATATCATATCATATCATATCATATCCTTTGAAGACAAATTCCTGCAAAGCTTCATATAAGAAGCAAAACATCCCAAGACTCTGTCAATCAGTCTTCATTTTTCATGAAATATCAATGTCATCGAGATGTTAAGGCTAAATCGAGATTGCGCATAACCGTAATTTCATTGCTTTACGGGCCGTGATTTATTTGGGCCCGTTTTTCGTTCCATTATAGGAGACATCATGGTCCATCTTGCTTAGTTTAAACGGGGGTGAGTACTATACCACTATACCGCCTCATAAATTTTGCTCCAGAAGTAATTTGCAAATGCTGGAAAGGGTCACTTCTAATATTGACAATGGTGATTTGTGTCAGTTCCTTTTCGGTTTGCTTTATTGAGTGGTTCATTGGCATGATTATAATGCACACACACAAACACAAATGCAAATATAGTCTATGATCCTGTGCTCTGGGGTTTTTTGGCCTCTGAATTTTTTATTTTTTTTGTTTTTGCGTCGTACTTGGAGGCATTGGAGGACTTGCTGCCAATGGTACTGCATTTCCCGTAATCCTTCTACCTCTACAAAACACCAAGTCCCCTGTTCCCAGTGTTGTTAACAACGGGGGTCATTATAATGGCTCGCTTTTGTGTGCTCTATCCCATTTTTTCGGCACTCAACGCCTTTCAAACAAAAGCTCTGGCGCTCCCTCACATATTTGGATGCTTTAGAGGAATGTGTTTTGTTCTTTCCTCCGCTGCTCTTTGCTTGGGTGCCAGGCTTCAGAGAAGGTTTTCTGTATGAGAGTAAGTAGACATAATGAGTTTAAATTGCTCAAGATGTTGCAAGTTTAAACACTCAAGATGTCGTTCAATGCATAAACACTGGAGGTTTCAAACGAGCTGCCAGTTTATTGGTTACTAGAATCAGCGCAATCCCAGTTTCACCTTCTGGAACAAGTATTACAATCTTTAACCAGTGTTTCAGCTGGAGAAAATTCTTTGAATCCCCAAAAGAACGGTCCACCACTTTCTTTTTTTTTCGTCATAGGTTCATATTTCTTACTGGACAATCATGTTCCTAATCAAATCTCGTCTGCTCTGCGGTTGGGAGATTAGATCGGCTGTCAGACAGAGTTCCGACTTCTAAAATAATCAGTTATTGCTGAACAGCTGGATGAACTTTGACTGACACACCTGTATGCGCACTGTTTGTTCGCTTCATGTTCGACCTCCATTCCACTCCACACATATCACATGATGTATCATGATGCAGGTGACTAAAAAACATTTCAAACAAAACTCCAAGTTTTGGCAGGGCTCCCAGTGTGAGATTTATTGACGCTGTATATCACTGTTGTTGCAAGGGTAAAAGCAAAACCTTGTAGTCTTCAAAACCGCTTGTTGGACTGCAAAAGCTGGGATGAGGTTATGTAAAAGATCATTGTTAAATGTTCAAGCAAATGTAACTCTCTCTCTCTCTCTCTCTCTCTCTCTCTCTCTCTCTCTTTTACAGTGCGTATAGGGAAGTGGGTCATTTTTGTGCACGTTTATAAAATGCTTTGGGACTTGAATTCTGTATTATGACTGGTCTGGTGAAGTTTCTTTCATACGTACAGTAACAACACGATACAGACTCTTCACAGTAACGTAGTTAAAAATTGCACCATTGATATGATGATGTTTTCTTCAAGGAGATATATAACATTAATGGAAGGAGTCTCCAGTTTCAGTTCTTTGACAAGCTGCATCTTTTTATCTTATTAGCTTCTGCTATATATGGTACATTATATCAACGTTATAACAAGAACCTTTTTGTTTCATAGATAAATAAATATCTATAAATAAATACCTATAAATGATTCAATCTCAAATAATTTGACTTTTTTTAACAGTAAATATTTATACTCCTAGACAAATTGCTGCAGTAGAAGAGAATAAAGAATAATCCACTTGCTGTTATGGGAAATAATTGACTTCTGGGTGGTAACAGTGACTCCAGATTTCATCACACCACCTCACCACCAGTGGAGGCTGAACGGGAAAAGGGTCTGGGTTACTGATCAAAAGGTCAGGAGTTCAAGACCCTGCACCTCCAAGCTGCCAGTGTTGGGCCATTGACCAAGGCTTTTAACCCTATCGGCTCCAAGGGTGCTGGATCATGACTGACCCTGTGTTCTGACCCCAGCTTCCTAACAATCTGGGATATGTGAAGAAAATTTTTCTGTAAATGTGTTGACCTCATTATATACACTACAATGTCCAAAAGTTTGTGGACACCTTCACATCCATATGTGTTTGTTAAAGATCTCCAAACATTTTCCATGGGTTCCACTCATTTGGGAAGGCTTTCCACTAGATTTCGGAGTGTGGCTGTAAAGATTTCAAGTCAGATCAGGTGTTTTATTTTATTGTCATGATTTCTAAAGGATCACATAACAATTCAGTATAGCAGTACACAAGACTATAAAATGCAAATACACAACAGTGTGAGACGACTGCAATAATATACACAGAACAGTATATTCATTCATTTCAATTCAATTTATATAGCGCTTTTAACAATGGACATTGTCTTAAAGCAGTTTTACAGAAGTATAGAAACATAGGAAAAATGATGAAGTTTAAAGTTTAGTTACTATTTATGTCTTACATTTATCCCTAATGAGCAAGCCTGAGGCAACGGTGAGGAAAAACTCCCTGAGATGATATGAGGAAGAAACCTTGAGTAGAACCAGACTCAGAAGGGAACCTCATTCTCATTTGAGAGACACTGAAAAGATAATGTAACTGTTGATAATGTCCTTTCTTCAACAGCAACCAAGAGTTCATTATTGACTTAGCATTAATTCCTAACTGCCGAAAGCTGACTGATGCAGCGGCAGTTCAGAGACGATGTGATAGTCTCCAAGTGGTTCTAGATACAGAAGTCCCCTGGGTCACAAGCTGACCACTCAGATCTGCCCCCAGCAGCAGTGAGCACCACCAAGCGATGAGACTCCAACCAGGAAAGAAGAAGCCGTCACACTGGGAGCTCGGGAGTGGGATGTATAGCTCGACAGAGAAAGGCAGAGAGAGAGAGAGAGAGAGAGAGAGAGAGAGAGAGATATTAGGTATGCTTGTGATTATGATCAGAAAAAGATCTAATACATCTAAAAGAGCATTAGTGAGGTTGGGAAACAATGAGCAAGGGGGCCTGGGGTGCAGTTTGTGTTTCAGTTCATTCCAAAGGAGGAACATTTCAGCGGGGTTGAGTCAGAATCAGGGTTTTGTGCAGGACACTCGAGTTCTTCCACTCCAACCTTAGCCTCCACACCATGGATCTCAGGGGCTTTGTGCACAGGGGCATTGTTATGCTTGAACAGGGTCTCTTTGGGTTCTAGTGAAGCCAATTTGTGAGAAAGACATTCTAGATGAGATCCAAAGTGTCCAGTCTTAACTGGAAAGAGCCTGTGTGGGTGCAGGAATACATTCTAACCAAGCAGAAGCCATACCAGAGTCTACTGAAAGCCAAGATCAATGGCTTATAAATCAATGGATTATACAGGTAGGCTCAGACATGGCACCTGCTTGATTGGACCACATCAACCCTTTGTAGATTCAATTGGACACCCTGTTCTAGACAACTGCCTGCTTTCAACTTTGTTTTTTCAAAGACTCAAATATGGATGTGACGGTCAGCTGTCTACATACATTTGACCAGATAGTGTACCTCTATTTTTTTCTAGTAGTAGCTCTTTGATTTTGCAAGTTGAACTTAGAATGTCAGCACAACTGTCTGAACTTTCAGTCGTTCAGCTAAAACATTTGTCGCTTCAGCAATCCCATTTCCAGATCAATGCACGTAAGGCTGCTGGCCCCGATGGCATCCCTGGACGCATGCTAAGAACATGTGCTGAGCAGCTTGCAGTGGTCTTTTCAGATATTTTCAACCTGTCCCTTGCCCAAGCAGTTGTGCCAACATGCTTCAAATCCACCTCCATTGTGCCAGTGCCGAAACACTCCTCCCCAAAGTGCCTGAATGACTACCGCCCTGTAGCACTCACATGGCTATTGTCATGAAGTCCTTCGAGTGACTGGTCCTGGCACACCTCAAGAAATGTCTCCCCCCACACTGGACCCACACCAATTTGCCTACCACAGCAATAGGAGCACAGAGGATGCAGTCTCCACAGTGCTGCACTCTGTACACACACATTTGGACAACAACAATACACACGCACGTGTACTGTTTGTTGACTTCAGCTCTGCCTTTAACACTGTCATTCCCTCTAAGTTAACCACTAAACTTGGAGATCTTGGCATCAATACTTCGCTCTGCAACTGGATCATGGACTTTCTGACCAACAGTCCCCAGCATGTTAGGTCAGGCCACATCTCCTCCACCACCATCACACTCAACACCAGCGTACCACAGGGCTGTGTGCTGAGCCCGTTCCTCTACTCCCTTTTCACCCACGACTGCAGGCCTTTGTATAGATCCAACTCCATCATCAAGTTTGCAGATGACACTACGGTGATCAGCCTCATGAGTAACAACGATGAGACAGCCTACAGGGTGGAGGTGCAACACTTGGTCGCATGGTGTGCTGACAATAACCTGCTCCTTAATACCAGCAAGCCAAAGGAGGTCATCATGGATTTCAGGAGGGAGAAAGGAAGAACGCATGACCTCATCCACATCAATGGAATGGCTGTCGAGTGTGTATCCAGCTTCATGTGTGACCCACATCTCAGAGGATCTGTCCTGGACAACCAATACCTCCAGTCTGGTCAAAAAGGCTCTCCAGCGCCTAAACACACTGAAGAAGAAGCACCTGTCTTTAGCCATCCTGGTGAACTTCTACCGCCGGGCGATTGAGAGCATCCTGACCAACTGCATCAGTCTGGTATGGGAACTGCTCTGTCGCAGACTGCAAGGCACTGCAACGAGAAGTAAAAACCGCCCAACACATCATAGGAACCCCATTTCCTGCAACTGAGGACATCAAGAAGAAGAGCTGTCTACGTTGGGCTCACAGCATTCTTAAAGACTCTTCCCACCCTGCCCATAGCCTTTTCAAACCTCTACCCTCCGGAAGGTGATTCAGGAGCCTCCGGACCAAAACCAGCAGACTAAGAAACAGTTTTTTTCCCGCAGCTGTCTCCTTACTGAATTCTGTCCCCCGTTGAACCCCTATGCCCTTCCCTCACCTCAACACACTCCTCATCCCTCTTTATGGTTGACTGTATTTACTTCATCTAGCCATGTCACTTTTACATAGGCAATGCATCTAGCACACATTCACATACTGTATAAAATTGTTCATAACCTCAGCCTATACATCATTTGCATGATCCATCTGTATTGTATGCCCATGGCACTTAATCTCCTGTATATATGCTCATAGCACATATGTATACTGTCCATATTACTCTGTATATTATGTCCATAGCACACACATCTGTCATGTTGTGATGTCATGTTGTCATGTCATATCATGTTGATAATACTGTATGAGACTATACTATGAGAGGAGCAGGACAGTGGTGAGGTGTGCTGTAGGTCAGACAGAGGAGTTCAAAGTGGAGGTGGGACTTCATCAGGGATCAGCTTTGAGCCCCTTCCTGTTTGCTATGGTGATGGACCAGTTGTCAGAGGAGGTCAGAGAGGAGTCTCCTTGGACAATGATATTTGCAGATGACATTTTGATCTGTAGTGAGAGCAGGGAGCAGGTGGAGCAAAACCTGGAGAGGTGGAGGTTTGCGCTGGAGAGAAGAGAAATGAAAGTCAGTCGTAGTAAGACTGAGTACATGTGTGTGAATGAAAGGGAGGGAAGTGGAACAGTAAGGTTACAGGTTGGATGTTTGAGGGACAAAGTTAGGGAGGCCAGATTAAGATGGTTTGGACATGTTCAGAGGAGGGAGAGTATATTGGTAGGAGAATGTTGGACATGGAGCTGCCAGGCAGGAGGCAAAGAGGAAGGCCAAAGAGGAGGTATATGGATGGAATTAATGAGGATATGAAGCTAGTGGGTGCAAGTGTTGAGGATGCAGAAGATAGGGATAGGTGGAGAGAGATGATTCGCTGTGGCAACCACTGAAGGGAAAAGCCGAAAGAAGAAGAAGATCCAACTGTAATTATCTCCATAGTGCTGCTCCTATTTGTACATAAGTCCTTATCTAATCTAATTTCTTCCTCCTTTTGTGTGTTTAGCTTTGTCCAGTTCCATTCACTCCGAATGAGATTTTATGAGCAATTAATGGCGTAGAAGTTTAAAAAAAACACCTCATCACGCATGTCCATCATGTCTGGAGATGTTCGCAAGTGATTAGAGATGACATCCTGTCACTAACATAAGAGTTGTTTGGTTTTTTTTTAATTTTATAAGCCTGCTTATTGATTTGAGAAAGAGAACTGTGTCTGCTGTTTGTTTGTCTCCTGTTTCATCCGTTTCACTTTCAGCCATGTTGATCCAATCAGCGCTGAGGCATGTGTTAATGATTCGAAAGGGCTTTATTTGCCTGTGTGGTAGAAGAAGTGAATGTGAATGTGGTTTGCTTGCTTGCTTGTGTGTATATGTGTGTGTGTGAGTGTGATGAATATGGAACACATCCGATTTTGACAAGAGTCCTAGTTGATTCCTTGACCGAAGCATGTCAAGTTACGGTAGTATCCCAGAGCTCTTGCTCGGACACAGGTCCCAGTCGAGACGCTGCGCTCGACTAGGCTGTGTTCGACTCGGCTTCCATCGCGGTGCTCGTGAGGTCTCATTTGTTTAGCTCCAGAGTGGAAAGAGTGGGCCAAGCACATTCTATTTATACTGCAGCTCCTTCCCTGCGGCTTTGTTGCCAAAGTAATGAAGATTAATGTCAGGTTGACCGCGGTGTGTGTGTCTCACTGGAGTTGAATGTGACATGTAGTATTCCACTGTTAGTCCTCCGGGCCGTCTGGAGGATGACGTAGTGCAGTTTGTGTGCAACAGCCTATCTTTTTCTCACACTCTCTCTCTCTCTCTCTCTCTCTCTCTCTCTGTATCTCTTCTATTTCCCTTATCTCACTCTCTTTCTCTCTCTCTCTCTTTCTATTTCCCTCCAGTTGCGTTCATTACTCCTGCGAGGCCATCGACTGCCAGGAGCCGAAGGTCCGCAATGCAGAACTGCGATGTAACACTGGCTTTTTCAACGGCGCCCGATGCACTGTCACATGCAACAGCGGCTACGTGCTGCAGATCCACCGGGACGATGACCTCATCAAGAGCCAGGTATGCACATGGCTGAGAAAAGAGAGAGAGAGAGAGAGAGAGAGAGAGAGAGAGAGAGAGAGAGCATTGTCTCTCCAGTGTGTATGAAAAAACAGAGCTACTGTATAGTCTGCTTCTCGGTTTCGTCCCCGCCGTCTGGCCCCAAGAAAAGTCTGGATAAAACAACCAGAAAGAGAGAAAAAAGAGCAAAAGAGAGAGAGAGTGGATGAATGAGCGTGTGCATTCCAGCCGACTCCCTTTGCCAAGAGCCCCTGTGTTCTCGGCAGCCATTAACGTTATAGAGCGGCACCTCAACAACTTTTTTTGACGTGCACCGAGGAGCCGCATGTGGAAGTGGTTAGCAGTGGTCTTAAACACTCAGCCCCCCTTCCACCCATCCAGCCATGTTCCCTGTGCTAAGCCTTCATGCACAAACTATGCAAAGCCTTAACACACACACATGCACACACACACACACACACTATATATATACTGCAACAACAAGACATTTAGTGCCTTAGGTTGCACAGATTTTCCCTAATTCTGCACAGTTACTGCAAAAACTATATTCAAATTACAAACTTAACTTAAAGTTACAAAAAGTCAATATAAATCTCACTCATGACTTTTAACGAAATCCATTACGACATTTTGGATTCTCTTGCTTATAATATCAGCTTCCTAACATATCTGTCAAAATTCTGTCTTCTGATAATTAGGTCCAAGTCGGGACATTATTTCTTGTTGATTTTTGAGAATTCTTAAACCTCATATTCACTTATGTATTACAAAAACAATGAATACATCTTCATTTATTCATGCAGAAAGCAATGGGGGGGGGGGTAAACTTTTGCACCCACCTCCATATAAAGTGCATTGTACAAAGCAGAAGAAGTGCTAAATAAATAATGCTACCAAAAAAAGAAAAAATGCTACTAGAAAAAATGGTAATTTTATTATTACAATTTTTTTATTTTATTTGAAATGGTTGACTGATGATTGCCAGTGAACAGGAGCTGCCGCCTGATTGGTCAGCGTTTGATCTGTTGCCGGGAGTTAAATCAGTGAGTGTTGTAGAGCACTCTGGGCATCAAAAATGGGATCTATCAGGATCCAACCAAAAGTGACTGAAAATCGGCATATAATATATAAACATATATAAAAGTAAAAAATAATAAGAATTGTAAACTTTTCTGTGGGAAGTGCCAAAATAGGTCAATTGTGTGTGCAGGACAAGATGAGATTATTATAAGATCAATATTATTTTGAAATATTGAAACTGACATTTAATGACGTTCCTTACATTCTGAATCATAACATATTCGAAATACGATACGTTTTTACATTTCGTACGTACGCATGCTGCTGGTCTGCTCAGTCCGGAGCGGTGGTATGACCCTGAAGATAAACAGGACGCACCAGGCCTGGTGTTGTGTGTGTAGCAGGTATGCATTTGCGCGTTCGAGACATGCAGCATCAGCACGGAAAGAGTGAAAGACGAGACCGACGTCAAGCTCCATCTCATCATCGTGCTTCATTAGGGAATAGCAGACTTGCTCCACTTGTGTCAAACGGGTTTCCAGGAACTCTTTTAGATCATTGTATCTGCAAAACCATCTGTTCTGTTCTCTCCACTTGTTTTGTGTGTCAGTGCATGCAAATATGTGTGTGTGTGTGCGTGAAAGTGAGAGAGAGAGAGAGAGAGAGAGAGAGAGAGAGAGAGAGCGTGGGTACACCGTTGTTTTTGTTTTCTCCATGTAAACCCTTTTCTCAGATGTTTGATGGATAACCGGTGTGGGAAACATGCTAATTCTACTTTCCCCTGGACATGCAAATGTGCGACTGCGCTGTGGTGGGGAGATTACATCTGCTGTCACATGGAGGCCTAGTAAACTGAGCAAATGATCAATTATTCTCAGCTTTCAGCATCGTACAGGACTTTCTCAGTAGTTGTGGAGTTGTGTGCAAAAGTTTGTGCACCCCGATACCAAAATTTCAAAAATCACTCTTTGGTCAGATCTGAGTTAATGTCGTACTTCCTTTATTTAATTTTGATGTCTCTTACCTTCTCTACCTCAGAGAAAGGAAACATTTCCCCGTATTTCAGTCCCTCTGTATTTTAACTCCAAGTTTGAGCTTGTTTTAGACATCATTTTTATTTGCAAAAGTTTTGCACACTGCTCAGTTTAAGAGACATGCATTGATGATGATGATGATGATGATGATGGTGGTGATGGTGATGGTGATGATGATGATGATGATGATGATGATGATGATGGTGATGGTTGTGGTGGTTTATTGAGAGGTTTATCGATGTATATAATGGCTGCTAAAAGCACCTAATCTTTGACATCTAAGGAACTCAAACCTATTAATAATCTAAATTATCTATCTATCTATCTATCTATCTATCTATCTATCTATCTATCTATCTATCTATCTATCTATCTATCTATCTAGCTATCTATCTATCTAGCTATCTATGGAGAGGAAGAGGTTTTGCTATTTAAAGAACATTGATGTAAGGAGTGTCCAGTGTCAGCTGGAATTTTCCACGAGAAGAAATAAAATAATACTTTCAAGAATAAATAAATAATAATAATAAATTATTTAATTTAATTAAACTGCTGTCAATAAAAAAAAAATAAATAAATAAAATAAAAATTTAAGTTAATTTTAACTTAAAAATTAAGTTATTTGTCATAATTACGATTATTTACGGTTATTTTTTTTTTATCAACAAAGCATGCTGTCTTCCTCAAATATTTAAAATTTATCATTTACAATCTGAATTGATAGATTTCTGTAAACTGTATAATGAAAATGTCCATGGTTAAAAGAGCTAGACTTCCCACATATTTCGCCCAAATGCTTCTTTAAAGGCTGTGATTCTGACTTGTGGTGATTTTTTAGTCATCGAGCTCATGATCGTGGTTAAGGTGCATCCATACGATAAAGGAGCTTTTGAGAAGGCGGTGTAAAGCGAAGCATGTTGTTTGGGCTCTGCTTCAGCAGATGTGCTGTGGAGATGCCTGGCTTGAATTAGACACACTATCCAGCAGAGATGAGCAGAAACCTCAACTGTAAATAAAATTAAAAAGGAAAAAAAAAACCAGGAGGAAACTCCTTTCACACAAACACTGTGAGCGTTTTTTTCCCCCCTGGTTCTGCCTTTAGGTGGACGTTAACTGCCAGGATCCTGGTGTTTTACATGCTTTGTTATGGGTTTGTTTGTATGTACGTGCATCCGTGTGTGTGTTCATGGGTGCATGCACACACACGTTTACCTGCGTCTGTTTCTTTTTACAAGGGAAACCGGTGTCTCGGTATGTAAGACTCATCTGTTAGGTGTGCTAAAATGTCCCTGACATGGCTTTGTAGCCAGTAAGCCCACAGGAAACTGGCAGAAACCAAATCTCGCACCGACAGACGGTCTGCCAGAGCCTAGCGATGGGAAATCCAATAGATGCACATGATAGATATGGGAAAGAGATGTTACATGATTCTCCCACAGCACACAGAAAAACACACACAATGCCTAAAGGCTATAATCAATGGATTTAATCTAATATGGAGTGCATAGAATATTTCCCTACTTCTACTATTGCGTCTGTACCTTCACAACATAAAAATGTGTGTGTGTGTGTGTGTGTGTGTTTGTGTGTACATATAGTACCATTTAAAAGTTTGGGATCGGTTGGAAATTTCTTATTTTTTTTCCAAAGAAAAACCCATTTTTATTCATTTCAAATGACTTTTAAAGAAAGATCTACATTCACACAGAGGCCCTTTATCAGCAACCATCAGTCCTCTGGTTCAATCTCATATAATGTTTTTGCAAATCATTTTAGATTTTTATGCTAATCATTTTATCAGGCTAACTGATTCTTAGAAAACTCTTTTGCACTTGTGCTAGCACAGCTAAAAACTGTTGTACTGATAAAAGGAGCAATAAACATGGCCTTCTGTAGGCTAGTTTCGTATCTGGAGCATCAGGAGTTGTGGGTTTGTTTACAGGCTCAAAACGACCAGAATTAAAGAACTTTTATTTCTTTTTATCGTAAGAAGTTATCTCACCATGCTGCAAACTAATCCCTTCATAGAACAGTGCAAACTGGTTCTAACCAGAACAAAAAAAAGAAGTGGGAGGGAGGGAGGTCCTGGGGCACAACCGGAAAACAAGGAAATTTCCAAGCGATCCCAAATTTTTGAACAGTAGTGACCATGTCTGTTTTATTCCATAAGTGCAGAACATATTAATGAAACAAAAACACTACAGATAAACTAAGAACATGACAACAAACTTACAAATTTCTAATAAATTTTTATAATAAATTTGGAAACATGAAAGAAAAATCAAAAGACCAAACAGGAAATTTCAGAAACAGGAAATTCTGTAAAAATTCTGAAATGCAGCTTGAAATTCTTAAGAAATCCAGAAACCAAGCAGCAAAAATCAACAAAAATCATGACAGAAAATTCTGTAAAAAGTTTAGAAAACTTGATAACTAAACAAACATTCTGAAAAACAACCGCAAATTAGTTTTTTTTTTTCATTTAAAAATTTTTTTTTTACATTTTGGAAAAAAAAATTGGAAACTAAACAGAAAAAAAAATCTGTGGTTACAAAACCTTGGTGTTAAAGCGGCACTTTATAAAATTTTTAGCCCCTCCTTCTGTCCACAACATGAATACAAACACTACACTTTTCCCGTTACTGAAGCAAAAAAAAACTGTCCCAGCTATTTCAACTAGGGGCGGAGCTAATTTCTGGGCCAGAAAAAACAGAAGCAGAAACCTGAAATGAAGAAACCAGTCAGATTCATTGCATATTATGAAGAACAGTATTTTCTGAGGAGCAGTATTTACAAATTGTTTGATTATAAAAAAAAAAAAAAAATACAAACTGCACCTTTAATGTTACAATATAATCGTAAACCTTTCATGCTAAAGCTTTATCTTCACCACTTTGTTAGGACTTTGCTAGCAATTTTTTAGAAGCCACTTTTAAAATACTGGGGAAAAAACTGTTGGCTAATGTTGTAAAGGTGAAATTAATGAGCCAACTCTGTGATTAATATCTTGCTAATGATTTGTTGTTAGCATATACAGACATGCATTTATCCACTAAAATTATATAATTTGAAATTGTGTCGTGGCCTGTTAGCATCACAGAAAAATCTACTTGAGCTAGTTCATGTTAGCGAGCTATATGATACTTGAACTTCTTGTTATTTAAGAAAGAGACATTATTTATGAAGCCGACAGATAAAAATACCTTTCCAACAGACTTCCCTTCTTAGCACTGGTCTGGAAACTCTGCAAAGCCATGCGTGTTTAATTCAGGCCACTTGCTCTGTGCAACATTTCAGATCAGTTCCTGTCAGAACGTTAGCTTATGGCACAGTCGTAAAGATTCAGAAACCTGTTATCAGTTACTGGAAAAAAAAAAATCCTTTGTTGATACAAAAATACACAGCTGTCTGAGACTATGAAAACGATGATTAATGTGTGTTTTTCTGATTACGCGCCTCCTTTGATATATTTCTTGGACGATATAAGCGCAGTGAGGTTATTCAAATTTGCTTATATTGTTCTCGGACTGTGTTCGCCCCCAGCTTTCCTTTTGTGATGGCTATGAGATTTGAGTTTGGTATTTATGAGCTAATGTTATGCTCGAAATAATTCAAAGTCTGCTGCACGTAAACGCTAGCAGTCTGTGGTTTTCTGGGGGGATTGCTATGCTGTAAATACATTTCTCTGGCAAGGAGGCACAAATATTAAACCTTTATCAGAAATTGTAGTATTTCAATGGTATCCAGACTATTAGGTATGTAAAAAGGTGAGTTTTTTTAAAAAAGATATATAAATCAAAGAATATTAAATGGAGATTGGATCAAAACATCAAACAGGCTGGCTAGTAAAGCTTTATAAAAGAGGTCTATAAAGGTTTTCAGTGATCCGTATTGTGAGTCTAGGCCATTAATAATGTTGACGTTTTGCAAGTCATCCAATCTCATCAAATTTGAGTAGAAGTTCAAAATTAAACCACATGTCCAGGTTTTAGCCTTTTAACTAGAATGCATTTTTGTAGAATGCTTTTTTTTTAAATAGCAGAAGGTTTTGCTCATCACAGATGTACTGTAATTGAGCAGCTAGGTTACAAATGATCGCTGGTTTTTAATGCAGCTAGCAAGCTAATATAGTTAACGAGGAATCAAAATCTTTTTTTTCCCCCAAAGTGCCCTCCTACACACTCCTCAAACCACATGAGGTTCTTAATTAAGGTTACTCAACCTTGCTGGAGCATCATGACTCATTCACTGATTCATTCATTGACTGATCCTGAGTAAATGTTTTAGTCTATCACTGGAAAATTGGGTGAGAGACAGGAAAACATCCTGGATGAACAGAGAGCAACCTGAAGTCAAGAACTAACCAGGGACCGGTGTAGTTAACTGTGAGGTGACAAAGCTATTGTTATTGAAATATATAAAAAAAAAATATCTTGTGTATCTGAACATTACTTGGGTGTTTACGAAGCTCTGCCTCTCAGAATTATAGCATAAATCTGGAAGTGTTGTGGGTGGGGATGAAGTTAAGGGAACTTGATATCGTAAATTGTAAATTCAGATCGTCCCGGCTATTTAAAAATAAATAAAGATCTTTGTTCAGTTTCTACTGGAACAAGTGTAGTCAAAACACTTGGTATGGTAAAGAACATCTAAGAAACATCTCTCTCTCTCTCTCTCTCTCTCTCTCTCTCTCTCTCTCTCTCTCTCTCTCTCTCTCTCTTAAAGTCCAGGTTTAAGACTGCAGGCCTCCAGAGATGATTTTTCACTTTGCAACCAGATGTTCAGGGCATTTTTTGAATATCAGTGTTTCAGTGGAGCAACGGAAGCCAACATTCTTTCACAATGATATCTAAACCACACGCTGACCTGTTTAGATCAAAACAGTCCGTTGTGTCTGGCTTTTTGGATGGGAATGTTTGCTGGCATAATAGCCAGATGTACCAGATATCTCCCACTATAAAAAATGTACCATTCCAGAAACTTTTTCCCTCTTTGAAGTTTAACCAGCGACCTGCTTTGTACTGACTTTCATGATATTTCAATAGTTATCTGATCCATCTACAATGTAAATCAGTTCCAAACTATGACATGCACTAAATGAGAACATTTCAAAATATTGAGTCTCCCAAACAGTGACTTTTGAGTCTTAATGGCAGTTCACGGTGGTTGTGGCAAACAGATGATACACTCTTATTTATTTTCAGTGTTTTAGATGATGGACAATCGTGAATATTTGAGATTTGAGAAGAGTTTTGTGTAGTCTGAAGAAAACCATTTTAAAATAAATAACACTACACCCTTTCCTGGACCTTAAAGATTCTTCAATTTGTCTCTCTGAGGCAATGTGTAAAGGCACAACAGAAGGATTTCCTTTCAAAAAAGATTCATAAATCCAGTAGAAAACTAGAACCCAAGGAACCAGCTTTCACCTTGTTTCTGAATAACACAAGGTTTCACCATTTTGTACATCATAATCTTACACGTCACACTTCATGTATTCGGTTTGGCATAGCCTTCCACTAGTAGCCATAACAACTTCAAAAGTTTTGTCCATTTTCCCTCCAGTTTAGTCACAGCCAGTTCCCACCCAGAACACGAGCTTCTCCCACACATGTGAAACCAGCCACTGCATCCTTTCAAACTGCTGCTCATTAAATATCACAGGACAGCTACATTTGGAAAAGACCATTACGTGTCTTATTCTGTATACAGGGTCTGATCTAGTGATGAGATCAATCGGGAAGAAAAAAATGCCTTCCTTTCTTTCCAGGGTCAAATATGGCCTCTTTGACTCCCAACCACAGACTCTTGTTGAGCCCATGGTCTGTGGCCTCCTTGACAAGTACCATGTCCACCCTGCCAACTTCTATAGACATATAGTCACAAAACAGCTTTACAGAAATCCAGATGGAGATTTAAAAGAGTGGCAAGGAAAAACTCCCAGGGATGACATGAGAATGAAAAACCTCAGAGGAACCAGACTGAAAAGGGAACCCATCCTCCTGACACCAGATGGTGGGATCATTACAGAAAGATCGGTATTATAGAAAAAGAAACACTACCAAATGTATAAATGTTAAATAAAACAGAACGTGTGACATCGAGAGGTTCTTAGGAGGCACAAGTTTCTAACATATCCAAATGAGATCATGTACAGCAGGATAATGTTCACACCTCAGCAGGAAAGTGAGTCATACCATAGGCATACCAGATATTGGAAAGTGCAAGTCTCTACAGAATCCATGTACAGCAGCAAGAAGGTTAATCATAGGTAGGTAGGTGGTAGGAGTGCAAATATGGATTCCGGTAGGACTAGCTATGACTGCATAACAAAAAAAGGAAAGCCAGAAGGTTTACAGGTTTGAGTTCACCATGGGGCATCAGCATCCTGCCACTCTAATGTCAACAAACTGAGTGATCATTTGGAGAGGCTATGGGCAGCATCAAGACATGCCAATTTACTAGAACCCTGAATCCCAGACAATTTGGCAAAGATACAGGACAATCAAATCCAAAAGCTAATCGTCAGATTCCTAACAGTCTTCACAGGTTACCCTTTGTACAGCTGTGCTTTAGTGTGTAGTGATCCTTGGTCTTTCTTGCCCTGTTTACCCCTTGTAGTCAGGATCTATGGTGACCATCACCTGTACAGATGGCAAGTGGAACAAGCAGGTCTCCTGTGAGCCTGTTGACTGTGGCCTTCCTGACAAGTACCATGTCCACCCTGCTAACTTCTATTTTCCTGAGGGTACCACCTATGGCAAGAAGTGCACCTTCCAGTGCAGGGAACCTGCTCAGCTTGTAGGTGAGAAATGTCTACCGGGGCTACCGCTGTATGGGTAAATGGGGAAGATACTAAGTAGTGAGACTTGTGAGAAGATGGTTCTGGTCCTGAATAGCAGCAGGGTATTATTTTTGGTAATGGTAATAGGGGACTTTGGTAAAATGGGTCGATATGGTATTGATATGGTATGTTATTATAAATCTTGCTTATTTATTTATTTAGCCATTAATTGTTACCCAGATATGAATAGACGCTAAAAGTTACAAGACCATTTTTATTTTGCCTTGCTATAGGAACTAATAACACACTGACGTGCATGGAGGATGGCCTGTGGTCCTTCCCGGAGGCCTTGTGTGAGCTGCGTTGTCCTGCTCCTCCCATCATCCCCAATGCTGTGTTGCAGACCAAGCGTTGTAACGAGACTGGCCTGAAAGTGGGCTCGCTTTGCAAGTACAAATGCAAACCTGGATACCATGCTACCAACAAGCCCAAGAGGTACTTGTCACTGTCAAGCTCTTTACTTTGAGTCTAATTACCGTCACTGTCTAGATTGGAAATACTCCATGTTAAAAATTTGCTGCCAGAATGTGCCACAATGGCCAGTAAGTTTGCTGTGATGTTGATATTGAGGTGAATCCAAGACAGGGTCATTTTGTATACTTTATACAGATAATTTGTGTGCCCACATTTTTACCTTCCCTCTCTTTGTATTGTATTAAAGACGGGCGTTTAAGATGCAGTGCACAGAAGATGGCCGATGGCTGGAGGGATCATGTGAGCCGGTGATGTGCCCTCCACCTCCACCGGTCTTCCACGGCATGTACCACTGCACTGATGGCTTCCTGTTTGACAGCATGTGCTGGCTGCAGTGCCACTCTGTCAATAGCACGGGGAAGGCAGCGGCTCCCTGCAAGCAGGTCAGTCATTTGCTTTCTGTCTAACTCACTGTGCAAGTTTCCACACTTTCAGACAGTCATCTTTTTTTATTTGGTTGTCCAGCTACTAATATTGATATTAATTAATAAGTAGTGAGAAAATCAGATCACTTGTGGATTTTTTGGTTCCTCAACTAATTTTAGGCAACAGAGACAGTGGCTGCACTGTTTCAGGAAAAAGAAAAATCAGTGATGGAGTTGTGTTTTTACAACCCCAAATCTTTTTGGATATGCATCATATATTTTATCTATCTATAGGTTTGTTAATGTTGTGGAACATCCACAAAACAAATTAATTTCCATAATCACTCATGCTATAGCAGCTTTAAAAAAATATTCTCTCATCAGCCTAACCTTTTTTCTTATAACTGATTGCTATCAAGCACTGACACTGGAGACTCCTTCTAGTAATGCAAAATACACTTCTATACAACATATCAACAGCAAAGAATGAAATATTAGATCAAGCTCATTAATAATCAACACTTTCTGACCAATCAGAATCCAGCATTGCGAATGCTTCCTCTGTGCTTCTCTCCCTGCGGTTTCCCATCTGGTTTAATTTAAATGAATGAGTGAAGAGTTCTGGTTTCAGAACCTAGAATGGGAAAATGATTGAGCGTATGTCCTTGTCACTCACACACACACACACACACACACGCACACACACACACACACAAGCACGCAAGCCAAAACACAGGCTGCTGGATGACTGACCTTGCCAGCAACATCTCTCGCAACACCCCTTTGATGTCCGATGACCTCATGGTGGAATTTGCAGCATGGTACAAACAAAATCAAGTGTTGCACCAGATGTAATCCTGAATGTTTTTAAGTACATGTCACACGCACCTAAAAAACATTCCGCCAGTATGATTCAATTAAGCCTCTTTTTAATTGCATCGCATTAAATGGTCTGAGAATTCGGAGCGATTTGTCTGTTCGACGGGTGATACGATGCATCTTCTGTCTCCACAGCAGGGTCCGCACGCCAACATGATCCGCTGCAGGAAGGACGGAAACTGGACCGGAACTTTCCAGATCTGTCCACAAGTAAAGGGTCAGTGCGCTTTACCGAGGAACCTGAACCCAGGAATCCGGCTCAGCTGTAAGAAAGGACACGCCATAGGTGGGTACCCGCATCCGAGTCACGCTTTTATGAATCATATGCACTTCGGTTAATGACAAATTTATTATTATTATTAAGATTTAACGGTCGTAGTAAGACTGAGTACATGTGTGTGAATGAAAGGGAGGGAAGTGGAACAGTCCAGAGTAATGGAGAGTGTGGGAAAGAGGTAAAGAAGCGAGTGCAGGCAGGTTGGAATGGGTGGAGAAAGGTGTGGGGAGTTCTGTGTGATCAGAAAATATCAGCGAGAATCAAGGGGAAGGTGTACAGGACAGTGGTGAGAGCGGCCATTCTGTATGGTTTAGAGACAGTGTCACTGAGGAAGAGACAGGAGTCAGAGCTAGAGGTAGCAGAGCTGAAGATGTTGAGGTTCTCTTTGGGAGTGACAAGGTTGGACAGGATTAGGAACGAGTACATCAGAGGGACAGCTCATGTTGGACGTTTGGGGGACAAAGTTAGGGAGGCCAGATTAAGATGGTTTGGACATGTTCAGAGGAGGAACAGTGAGTATATTGGTAGGAGAATGTTGGACATGGAGCTGCCAGGCAGGAGGCAAAGAGGAAGGCCAAAGAGGAGGTATATGGATGGAATTAATGAGGATATGAAGCTAGTGGGTGCAAGTGTTGAGGATGCAGAAGATAGGGATAGGTGGAGAGAGATGATTCGCTGTGGAGACCCCTGAAGGGAAAAGCCGAAAGAAGAAGAAGAAGAGGATTAAGCCAGAGGTGACAACCATGTGGAAAAACATTGTAAGAAAGTTCCTAGGCTCAACACAGTGAACACATTGTCTTTTTTTGATACAGAGGAATTACAGTAGGCAAAGCACGGTTGAAATTAACGCAGAGATAACAGATGATTCACAGATGAATGTGAGAACATGGACAGAGTGTCCAGTTAACTAGAAAAAGTTTCAACGTCCAAGCAGGACTGTCAGACGATAGTTTTTGAAAATTAGTTACAGGTGTTACAGCACATAAGAATTTCATTAAGAGAAAATAAAGTTTGGCAAAAAAAAGTCTCAGCGGAACTACAACTGGAGTTATGAATTATGTGTAATGCATCATAGTTACATGAGAAGCCTTTTATCAGTATGTTTAAACAAAATAACAAATAAAAAAAAGAAGAACGTCTTTAGAACAGTTCTGAAAGGCTTTTCAGAATATTAGAAATTTATTTAATAAATTTTGCTAAATATCAGAATATTTTATCACAAAACATAGTTACCTCTGCCAGGAGGTTAAGAGTAAGCCATTGATTGATAGACAGGTGAGTAATTTATTTCATTAAGCACTATTATTAAGCCCATAATAAAAAAATATATATATAATAATAAAAGAGCAATTAATGGTCTAGATGTAGGCTGATGTGCTTAGGATTCAGATCCAAGTGTCACTGGAATTAGATCAGACCAAAAATAAAGCACTTTATTTATTAAAAAACTGATAATACAATTAGTTTAAGCTCCCAAACCATAGACTTTTATCAATATCAAGTAACAATTAAAGGAATTATACAAATTATACAGATGTTTCAGATTAAAATCTGGTTGCCTCTGCCAGGAGGTTAAAACCTGTCTAGAGAGAACTTACATGTTAAGTCATGTTACAGAGAGCATCAGTCTCAGCAGGCATCTCAGTAAATGTTTTAAAAATAAACTTGATAAACAAACAAATTCTGCTTATATCCACAGCATGAAATAAATTGTTTAAGATCACTCACTGACTGGTATTCATTTACATACAGTGGTGTGAAAAAGTGTTGGCCCCCTTCCTGATTTGTCTGTTACAGCGCTGTGGAGGAATTTTGGCCCACTCATCTTTGCAGAATTGTTGTACTTCAGCCACATTGGAGGGTTTTCGAGCATGAACCACCTTTTTAAGGTCATGCCACAGCATCTCAATGGGATTGAGGTCAGGACTTTGACTAGGCCACTCCAAAGTCTTCATTTTGTTTTTCTTCAGCCATTCAGAGGTGGACTTGCTGGTGTGTTTTGGATCATTGTCCTGCTGCAGAACCCAAGTTCGCTTCAGCTTGAGGTCACAAACCTACCCATCTATCAGTCTGGACAGCGCTGTAACAGACTCATTGCAAGTTATGGAAAACGCTTGATTGCAGTTGTTGCTGCTAAGGGTGGACCAACCAGTTATTAGGCTTAGGGGGCAAATACTTTTTCACACAGGGCCATGTAGTTTTGGATTTTGTTTTCCCTTAATAATAAAAACCTTCATGTAAAAACTGCATGATGTGTTTACTTGTGTTATCTATGAGCAATATTTAAATGTGTTTGATTATCTGAAACATTAAAGTGTGACAAACATGCAAAAAAATAAGAAATCAGGAAGGGGGCCAACACTTTTTCACACCACTGTAAGGGGTGGCAATGTTTTTTTGGAACTGACCCTCTTTACAGGAACTATTTACATTATTTTGCTCTCCCCATTTTGCTCTCTCTCTGTCTCTCTGTCTCTCTCTCTGTCTCTCTCTCTCTCTCCCCCCTTCTTTCTCTTTCTCTCTCTACCCTCTCTCTCTCTCTCTCTCTCTCTCTCTCTCTCTCTCTCTCTCTCTCTCTCTCTCTCTCTCTCACACACACACACATAGGAGCAGAGTGTGAGCTTTCATGCAGGGACATGAACAGCGATGTGGTCATCCTGCCTGACAACATGACAGCTAGCAGTGTTCTGGAGCACCACTGGATGAACCCACCCAAAGTCACGGTGTGTTTTCTTCTGTCGCCCTGGACAGCACACGCACACACACACACACACACACACACACACACACACACACACACACACACACACACACAGAGTGCCATAGACGCACTTCACAAAAGAATGTTTCCTCTGAGGCGGCTGTGGGAGAATGTTGCACTCTCTCTCCATATCTCTGGAGATGGGGGTCACTTGGAAATTAGCACTCTATGTAGCATCATGTAGCCTACATTATACCTTATAATGCCTGGAACACATCTATAAATCCTGTAGACATATTTTACAGGCTTCTGTGTATGTGTTAGAAACAACCTGGAGTGTTAGAAATGATCACACACCATTCCAATAAATCCTGTAGTCATAATGCTTTAGAACTTATGTAGCATACATAACAGCTTAATATTTCAGGGATTCCTTATTTGGGCCCTGGAGTGTTTAAGCAAAGTTTAAAATAATAACAAGAACAAGAAAAGCAGCAACAACAACAACAACAATAATAATAATAATAATAATACCTGTGAATCCTATTCATAATATTTATAACGCATACATAATGCATTTATATCATGCAATGTAGCATACATAACGCCATAATACTTCATGCGGATTCCTTTTTTTTGTGCCCTGGAGTGTTAGAAATAAATAAGTAAACAAATAAATATTTCTAGAATTCATATCATGCTATGTAGCCTACATGACTCATTATAATACCTGGAATAGAACTATATAAATATTTCTGTTTGTTCTTCTCTAGAATTAATTGTCAAGTTTACAAAATATTCCACGTTTATGCCTCAGATGTCAGACGTGATTCGCTTAATTAACGTCAGATGAGCGCCTATAGCGCTTCGTAACCTGTTACCTAAAAAATGTAGCATGAACTTTTATTAACAAATTTAAGAAACTAAATAATGCCTTATAACCTAGTAGTTACACAGTATGCAAACTATCCCAGAGCCCGTGTTATAATGCATTATAACTGTTCTTATGAAAAGCATAGAGTAAAATGACAGCATGAGATCATACATGTATACTTTTTAAATTGTCATGACTTCTACTTACGAGCATTCAGAAGGTATTGTATGTGCATGTTACAATGCCTTATAGCCTAGTAGTTACATAGTACACAAACTATCCCAGAGCCCGTGTTATAATGCATTATAACTGTTCTTATGAAAAGCATGGAGTAACAAGAGAGCATGAGGTCATCCATGTATACTCTTTAAAGTGTCATGACTTCTATTTACGAGCATTCAGAAGGTATTATGTTATATGTGCATGTTATAAAGCGTTACGAATACATGATTTAAAAGAAATGAACAGGTTGGAAATAGTATCATTAAAAAATTATTAGAGGCAATAATGAGGAAATAAAGTAGAAATGACATGAGATCGCTAGATCCTAACCTAACCTGTGTGTGTGTGTGTGTGTGTGTGTGTGTGTGTGTTGTTTGATATATACAGCATTTTCACTGAACGTCATACTAATACTCATTAGATCCCCAGTCAGGCATGCACCAGCATTGCCGGTTGCCTGACATTAGAAAAACAGTACGATTACAGTAATCTCTGAACTCGTTTTAACCACAAAGAGGCGGAGGCCAAGTTGTAAAAGTTAAAAAGACGTCGGCAATCACTATAATTGTAAGAACAACCCTATTTCGGCTGCTAATAGAACAGCTTGAGACATATTTAACTGTCAAAAGTATTATACTGATTCAGCGCTGATTGTTGGAACTGGCTGTAGGCAAACTGAAAGGCTGCACCGTTGCTTTTCACCTGTATGTATAAACACCAGGCCCTCAGATGTCTTCTGACCCCAACACCGATAAGACCTTAATAGCGGCATCGTAGCATGACATGGTGTTGGATTCACGATGGCTGAGAAACCCGACAGTTGTTGAGCGTTGTGCAAACGAGATCTAATCAGTGGAATTCATTAAAGCTGTTTGTCGCTGCAAGTAAAATCTAATATCCAGACGTCCAGGGAGAAAAGACAAGAGATATTTCTTTCTTTATAATTATTAATGGTATTGTTGTTATTGTTGTACTCCCCATTATTGTTGGCATTTCTCATATTTCTTAGTGATGGGAATGTTGAGTCAGCTGCTGGAGAAATGAAATGACACGTCGATGATTGATTGGTTGAAATTGATACGGTTGTGTGTCAGGGTGGGTGGTGGAGCTGGGATGCTAGGGGAAGAGGAGCCCGAAATCGATGCCGCCAAAGCGGGCTGGGGCGTTGAGCCGAGGTGGGATCGATCGCCGCTTCGTTTCTCTCTGCATCTCACCGCCCTCGCCGCACCGGTGTCGATCCATAGCGTCTGAATTCCACAACACCTGTTCCTCGTAACTCCCTGCAAGGACACACTCTGCTCGGTGGAGCTGACTTTCCTTAGCAAAGGGGTGCTAACTATCCAATCTGTTGCTAGCCTAACTTTTTTTTTTAAATTATATGTGTATAAACTGCATGCATAAACAACTGGCTAATTAGACTGCTGAGATAGCTACATAATTTAGCTGTGGAAATTTTGTCTTTAAATATTAGCTAGCTATGTAGGTTAGCTTCTTATATGTTAGCAGTGAATCCTAAAATTTAGTCTGGCTTCATTTTATCTGCAAATTGCTAATCAGTAATCAAGACAAATTACTCCGTTTTACCTTTTTCTCATATATTAGCTTTTCTGATATCAGAGCACACTGCTGAAGAAACGC